>PVJX010023821.1:0-28782 GCA_004027295.1 Dolichotis patagonum | reverse complement strand
TAATAATAATAATAATAATGGCAAAATGAAAGTAGTTAAATCAACAAAAAAGCAGTAAGTTTCTCCAGAGAAACAATACAAAACACACACACATACACACACATACACACACACACAACTACTAAAGAGCAATGACTCAATAGTGAAACAAATGAAAAATATGGCATGATTTTAAGCAATTGGTAGAGTTCAGATAAAAGAGTATATTTCATTTTAGCAATATTTTTAGTGACTAGATATTTTATTTTATTTTATTTTGTTTTATTTATTTTGGTACCAGGGATCAAACTCATGATCTTGTGCTTTCCAGGCAGGCCCTTGTGCCCCTGAGCTAAATCCCCAGCCCCGTGACTAGCTATTTTAATTTGGGGCTCATAGAAATGGAAAACATAATCTTACATAATTTCATATATTTGCTTAGCTGCTGCCCAGTACACTTTTCTGGGTCAAAGTTGTTTCCATTTATCTTCTTTCCTGCAGTCACACGTGTTTATGGACAGGGCATTGGAAGTCTGCTGAGGCCACAGAAAGGATAGCAAGTATCAGCGATCTGGACACAGCAAAGGTGTAGACGACAAGGAATAGGTAATGGAAGTATGAGCAGAAAATGTGCAACTTTTACTTCCCTAACTTTACTAAGTGGGATATCAGGATAGATTATCTAAGGTTGATTTATTGAGAAATAGACGTTGAAATATATCTTTTTAAAACAAACGTAGCCTATAACAACCACACATTAAAATGTACACGTCAAATGCTAAAGAGTGCAGGTAGTATCGTAAGAGATATTGTAAATATTGTTTCATGCAAGGATGTCCACAGAGATGGTCTAAAATAACTATAAATTGGAAGACAGAGATAAAAGCATTTTATCTTCAGATATGAAGTTACCATAAAAAGAACTGAAAGAAGGAATAAATAGAATTTGTCCCTCTGGAGTAGGATTTAGAAAAAGGAAGAGAATTCTTAGCTTTTATCACAGAGTGCTGTGTGATTTAACTGTCACTATCTCAGTTTGGCTTCCCTTAGAAGGAGGCTTTAAGCTAGGATTTGGAGTCATGTTGTATAGAGATGCAAGGAAAACCCACAAGGAAGCAAAGGAAATGATATAGATTATTATCATAATCATCATTATTATCTTATAAGTATATATTTTCAATACATAATATCATATTCGTCTTGGGGAACTGGTGCACATGTATATCCCACATAATCATTTTTACTCCTTCCTTCTCTCCTGTCTCCCTCTAGCCCCATACCCCTTCTCATCTCCATGAAATCTGTTTCTTATCATTTATCTTTCACATATTTTGCTTTTTAAATTATTTGTGTTTTGAGTTTGTCATATAAATCATACTACATTTAACTTTCTGTGTCTGATTTTTATCACTTAGTATTATGGCTTCAACATGCATCCATTTTACTACAAATGACTCAAACGTATTCTTTCATGTGGCTGTTAAATTGGATACTACAGTGCACAACTGTAGAATCTGATTCCAAGGGGAACACAAAGATCTCATGCTTATCCCACGTGAGAGGCAAGAGAACTGGAGAATTCGTACTCAGTCACTAGATGAGCACTGCTGCCAGACGGCTGCTGGTTCCCCAGCACTTCTGGGTGACTGTTCAGTAGACAGAGGGGCAGCTTGCCACAGCACTAGAGAAAATCCTTACAGGGGGAGGCAAGGAGTGCTGGTCGGCACTGATGAGGACCACATGAAAATGCAAAGCATGCAGGAGGCAGGGTAGAATCCTGACAGCACCCGCTGCAGTTAGTACTTCCATTTGCTGCTTCCATAGAAAACCACTACCATGAAGTAATAGGATAGGTTTTAAAATAGCTTGTGGATCCACAAAAAAGACATGAACATTTATGGGACATCAACCCTATACCAGAAACTACGGCCAACAAATTCATTTATACTGTTTCATTTTGTTCCTGCTACGTGCCTCAACAAAACAACTCTGGTTCTCTCTTTCAGATAAAATAAAGGCAGCACAGAAAAGCTTTGTGAAAACTGCAGGAAACTTCTATATCTAAGTTAGGTCATCATATGTAACTATAGACATATATTGAAACACAGTGAGACCAGAATTGATTCTGAGGGTTGTAATGCAGAAGATCCTAAGAATGGTGAAAGTAGGACAGGTTAAAAATACTCCTCCACAGAAAAATCTCTACTCATGCAACCAGAAGAATATACCCAACTTCACATTTCCACACTATTCCTGACTTCACTTGATATCTGAAATCTACCCCTGGTGGCCATAAGAAGAGCACTGAATACAGAAATAAATAGCCTGAAGAAAACAGAGAATGAACTCACTATGTTCCCTTTGATGCTGTTCATACAGTTTTCCCGTTCCCCATTGGTTATGCCCAACCAGACAAGGATGGGAATGGGCTATCTCTGCTGTAACCCATAAAACTCAGTGCCTTGGGCACAAATTAGAGAAAGAGGGTGAATCTGCAAGGGAGGGAGCAGATTGCTTGTAAGAATAGTCTCAGTTTTCATTTCTGAAATATTGATAATGTGATTTTTACATCAATAGGTCTCTGTCCGTATTGCTTGAATCTGGACTGAATTTGACTTGTTTGATTAATAGGACATGATGGAAATCAGGTGTGCCATTTTCAAATCCAGGCATCAAGAGGCCTTATACCTTCCTGCGTGCCCTCCTGGAGCACTGCCTTCCACTTTCGTATCTCCCCTTGATAACTTCCTAGAGGACAAGAGATTGTGAAAGAGGGGTAAGAACTCGATTGGTAACCAACACAGAAGACACAGTCTTTCGCTAACACAATTACTTACTGGTATATGAGTGATCCAGGCAAGACTAGAAAATCTGCCCAACTGAATCCAGCTCAAATTGTTAGTCTTTATATTTATGTAATGAAAAAATATTTATTACCTTAAAACACCAAGTTTGGGGACTGATTGGTATTCTACATTATGTTATTACCTCATTAATATGGATCCTGACACAGTGATCAAAGAATACTTTTTAAAATATAGGAATAGTCTATTTCTTTATTTCCTATCTTGACACAACTTGACAATATTGAATATCAGCAAATAGATATAAAGATATTATACTTAACAGCATACGCAAACATTTTTGTGGATATTCAAATATTATACTATATTTTCAGAGGTTGCAATGTGTCTTCCCACTGGCTGTGAAATTATTAATTTAGGATATGGAGCAGTCTAGGCTTTATCCCATCTTTCCTCTGCATTTATGAGTAAGATAATTACTGAGGTTATAAAAATAAACACATTTTCTGAAAATGATAAAAAGAGCTAAGGATCAGGAAATGAACTTAAAGGCATGCCCAGACCTGGCTATAAACAGAGAAAAAGAACAACCAAGCTGGAGAGATTCTCTCCAGATTCATTCTTTTTATCTGTCACTTTGACTGACCCAGTGGTTAGGCCAGGGTGAAACTGATTGTTGATTTTATTCATCGCCATGGATTCAAGCATCCAGAGTCATGGCTCTTCGACTTGTGCTGCAAGGTCAGAGATGAACAACTGAAGGGATATCATGAAAGCACCATTGACCTTTTCTCTATATTAGGACTGTGTGAGGAAAACAGCTCCAGGTCTACACTTCTCCTTGGTTTGCATAGGACTGTAGGATTCTCTTCCAGGTCTCCAAGAGAGGCTGAATCAAAATGAGGCCAAAATGTCTGGATGAAAAATGAAGCCATTTGGTCAGTCCCTCACGAGCTGGGCCTCTATGCCAAACAGCTGGATATTTGGAAGCAGCTGGACAGTTAAACATTGTTCACTTTTCATCTAGAAATTTTGGCAGAGATTGTGCTAGCCAAAGACTGAGAGGTCACAGATCAGTTCACCACTGCAGCTTTGTGGGGTCCAACCTTATGACATCTTGGAACAAATGAAATCATTTTATAATGCTAGATTTGAAAAGGTAATCATGTGCAATCTAGTATGACTCTTTTCTTTCATATATAAAGAAACTGAGATCCAGAGAAAGAATGTGTCTTGGCTCAAGGCAAATCCATTTGGTAACTTATCCGGCTTTAAACTCTGGTCACCTTGACCTGTATCCTTCCATGTCTACACTGTCTGCTTTGTTTGACTGTAAGAAAAATCCTTACACCTTGCGCCTCAACTGAAAATAAATGATGAGAAAATTCCTCAAATAAATGTGCTGAAAATAACACTTTTCCTCACTGACTTAAGTAGGTATATTTATTTACTTAGTGTTTTATAACATCTCTGAGCTTTCTCAAATACTCTCATCATCAGACCTATGACAAACCAAGTGGCTCATTGTATACACACAGATAAAATGAGGTGATGATCTTTCAGTCAGAAAATGAACACAGCTGACATTGCAAACTAGATCTTTTCCTTGCATATAATTGTTCAAATGTTTTTAAGTATCGGCTTCCTGCCAGGTACTACACTGGAAACACATTTGTATCTATACTCCTTAAGGTCTACCGTAGAAGCCCTGCCTGTGTGTCAGTCAGTCTTGAGTAGAACACGCTGCTATAACAAGTGAGTACAAACACCTGTGGGTGAAAACGCAAGGGTTTCCTTTTTGATTCACAATATCCCTTCTGAATATACCATTTTTATCATCTCATTCCAGGACTTACCTTGCAGAACAACCAAGAGCATTACATCCTGGGTATGTTTTTTCTACAGTGGCTCCACCTGTTTTAGAGAGTTGAGTTCTAGAGGAAAGAGAAACCAAGGATAGTAGAAAAAGTGTGCTCCAGAGACAGAAAGAAAGGTATTATAAGAGCTCTGCAAAGATAATTTTATTAGCTACCATGACAAGAACAGGAAAGCGACTTGTTTGCCTTCCTAGGGTAAAAAGAACCACTGTTGTGTGTGTGAGAGAGAATTGGGCTGGGCATGGCATTCCGAATTCTCTGTTATATCCTCTGGCAAAGATTCAGCTGGCCCTTTACTCCAACCTGTCAAATCTTGAAGTGGACTTTAGCCTTTGAACTAAAATGCTGCATGCCCAACCCAAGATTCAGACAGCTTTGATAATGGTCACTGCTCGGTGTTTAATTTTAAATTGCTCTTGCTTGTGGCTATTTTAAACCATCTCCACACCAGCCCCTGGAACACATTAGACAACTTTATTGCCACTTTCTTTGCCAGTTTAATTTTTGTAAGTCATAGTCCAGAATTTTAGAGATCCTCATGAAACTTTTTTCAATGAAGGCACTGAATCCAATGTTGAGCTGCGGGGCCTGTGGGGATCACTGTTCTCCATCCTTTAATGCGGGCAGGAGTCACTGTTAGCTGAATTCCACAGCAAGTTTTGGTGTCTTCATGCAGCTCATAAGTATCATAACTGTAATGATAACCTGACAAGAGGTGATTTTCTGGAATCTGAAATATTGTGTGCTTGGTATCAGCTCAAATGAGAATGAGGGGGCTGGCAGAGAAGGATCCAGTCAGAAAAACCATTGTTCACTCTAACATGGATTTATAATGCTTGGAATGAGTTCATTTTTAATCCTGAAATTCATTATAATTACTCCATAAAGATTTTGCTTCAGTTGATGTTATTTCAAAATGTGTTTTTATAAAATATAAAAAATAATGTTAAATATAGAATATAAATATGAAAAATTCAGATAAATCACATAAAAAGGAAAAAATGACCAAAATTAAAACAAGAATTTTATATCCAGTAATACTGTAATACTCATATATTCAGTTCAGGTTTTCTCTATTACCGGTGAATTAAATATTTTTAGGTGAATCTCTTCTTTATTCATGATTACTTTAAGACAATCTGTACCTAGCCGAGCTAATAAAATATAGACATTTTGATGCCAAAACACTCATTAGACAGTAGAAGAAATCATTGAGGCCTCCCTGACTAAACTTCAGAAGTTCCCCTATTTTATTCAGTTGTTTTATTTGATTGTTTTGAAAAATAAAATGCCTATTTACATGTGTTATCTTAATGGGCTGGTTTTTTCACGTTTATTAGCTTTGCTCACTTGTTTTGTGAATTTTCTGCTTAGGTTTTTACCCCTTTCATTTTTGGAGTGCTCATGTTTTCATGCTGACCTTTTTATACAAAAAAAGTAAAACTAAATTTCATAACAAGATGACAGAATAGTAACCATAGTTAATACATTGCATCTTATTATCTTAAAAGTAGTTGCTCAGAGTACAAAATATGGGCATAAAAAATCCTCTAATTGATAAACTTCCTTTTCAGTGAACTGAGGCACTAATAGTATAACTAACTTGCATTTTTTCTCTTTTCCCTTCCTTGCTTTCCCCTTTTTCTCATTCTAGTTCTTTTTTCCTTTTTAACAACTTCTTCCCACTTCACACTATCTGTTGTACATTTTAGACCTTATTTACTCTTTAATTTTTTCACACCAGGGAGACAATTCAGTGTTTACACATGTGAGTATTATTTGTTTCACTAGTTAGTATGGTCTCAAACTGTACCCATTTACCTATAAAAGTCTCAAGTTGATCCTTCTTTATGACTGAGTAGTACTCCATTGTGTAAAAATACCATTCCACATTTTTTTTTTTTAATCTATTCCTTGGTTGGTGGGCATTTGGGTTTTTTCCAGGATTTAGTTACCACAAATCATGCTGCTATAAACATTGGTGCACATATATCACTGTGGTATAATGTTTTTAATTCTTCTGGGAAGATACCCAGAAATGAAATACCTGGGTCAAATGGAACCTCTAATCTTAGTTTTTTGAAGTATCTCCATACTAATTTCCACAGTGGTTGCACCAGTCTGTACTTCCACCAACAATAGAAAGGGTTCCCTTTCCCCCACAGGCCCTTTAGCATTTGTTATTGGTTGATTTCTTGATGATAGCTATTCTTTCTGGAGTGAAATGGAAACTCAGCGCTGTTTTAATTTGCATCTCTCAAATGACCAGGGATGTTGAACATTTTTTTCATATACTTACTTGCCATTTGTATTTTTTCATCTGAGAAGTATGTATTCATCTCAGATGCCCATTTTTGGATTGAGTTTTTGCTGGTTTTTAAAAACTCTACAAAATTTGATAAATGACACTGTGACTGAGTAATAAATGCTTGGACACATTCTATTTTCTTCAACCCCCTGTGACCCATTATCGTGGTTTATGGCAGTGGCCCCCAAGCCTCATCCAATTATGCACTTGTGATTGGTCCACTGTCTAGCACTCAGATTGGTGGTGTGAGTGCTACACCCGCCCAGGGGTGGAGCCAGGATATGATGTAAAGATGGGAAGAAGGTGTGTGTGTCTCTCTCTCTCGCCAGTTTTCCCTTGCTGTTTGTAGTGGCCATGAACAGCAGCCCCGCCATGCCACCCTGCCTTGGAGCCAACTGAGTATGGACTAAAACCTCCAAGAACTGTGAGAAATAAACCTTTCCTTCCTTCATTTCAGGTGTTGGGTATTTTATCCCAGCAATGAGTAACAAGTAACTAAGACACCCACCTTATTTCCCAGGTCTTTTGTGCATAATATAAACATTGTAAATGATCTACTTTGTGTCTTTTTGATGACATGCTTACTCTACTTCAGTCTTTCTCAACTCAAGTTGACTTTTTCTTGCAGGGGACATTTTTTTGCTGTCACAACTTGGGAAAAAGAAAATACTACCAGTACACTGGCTAGACTCTGGAGATGCTATTCAGCACCCAATAGTGCACAGGGAAGTTCCTTCAAGTCATCGAGCTGCCTGTTTAAAAAATGTTAGTGCTGATAGTGAGAAGCTCTGATCTAAATGCATGAGAATTCATTCTTAAAATTCAATAAAGTCACCAGTATATATTTCAGTTTTCATCATTTATCAACAACTAACCTGTTTCATATTAAGACCTATCAATGGTTATTCAGAAAAAAATATCTAATTGCTTCTGTATTATTTTCTTTTGAATTCTGGATAATATCCTCTGTGACTCCATTTTTTATGTTGCTTAATTTATGTTTTTTACTATTTTTTTTTATGTTCCATAGAGGTTGTGTTTATCCCCATCATGTTTCTTGGTGCCATTGATTTTCACTTCTGTAGAGTGTGCCTTCTCATCTCTCTCATTCCTTGTTTTGTAGAGCCCATCAATTTTAATTTTATTGAAAAAGAAAGCAGTGAGTCCTCCAATATTTCTCATAATCACTTATGTGAGGATCTTCAGAAGCATGACCTTTGTATTTGTATTTGACTGCTTACTTTCATTTTTATTTTGGGGAAGGTGCTGGGTGTCACTCAAGGCTTGGTGCATGCTAGGCAAGTGCTCCATCACTGAGCTATACCCGCAGTCCTTAACTACTTATGTTTATTTCCTTGTTTGTTGTTGGAGAATTTTGCACTCCCCCTATGCTATGTTTTCTTTTATACTCTTGATTTGAGATACTTAAACAGAGACTCATTTATTCAGTCTGGCTATGTATCACAAAATAATGCAGATATGTTTACTTTGTATTCCCTTGTTTACATGAGCTTCGCTTGAATATAGTCCATAAAGGGCATTGACAAGTCTGGCTTCTACTTATATGCTTAGCTAGAATTTTAGAAATGGCGGAGGGCTTAGAAGCTGCAAAAATTGGATATTGAGCTCTTTTTGTTCTATATTCTGTAATTTGGATATGGAATGTCTTGCAATGTTTTATGTATGGAAAGCTTGTCCACTTCTGGTTGTGCCACGGTGGTGGGGCAGGGTACTGTATTAGAAGATGGAACCTAATTGGGGGAAACAGGTCACCCAGAGGGATGCCTTTGAAAGGGATGCTTTGTGCCTTGGTGCCGCCTGCCTCTTCTGGCTGCCACAAGCAGCTTTATGCTACCACATCTTTCTGCCATGGTATAGTGCCTCTCTACAGGCCTAGAAAAAATGGAATCACCCAACTGTAGACTGAAACATTTGAAACTCTGAGCAAACATAAACCCTTTCATTCTTTAAGTTGTTTTCCTCTGGTATTGTGTCATAGCAATGGAAAGCTGCCAAACACATCTATGCAGCCATGTCATGAGGTACCATCCTTATACTTTGAGAGATTGTTCTTCTGTCCCAGATTAGTGACCCTCTCTGATAACATGAGTTCATTGCAGATCCATAGAAACTTATTAGCAACATGCTGTTTTGAAAATCCAGTCATATATTTGTCTCTTGCTTTTGAGGCACAAAAGTTTCAAATAAATTGGGGTCTCTGGATATCCAAATGTCTATTCTTTCTATTCGCTACTCAAGATTATCCAACTAAATTGAACTTTATATTAGTTTTTAGAAGACTCTGATATACAACTTCTATAAAAACAATATGGAAATTCCTCAAAAACTTTAAAGATGTAACTACCATTCAATACAGAATTCCACATTTATATGCAGATAAGTTCCTGGTTGGCAGAAAAGTTTCCTGTAAATTGGGATCTCTGGATATCTAAGTGCTTACTCTTTCTATTCTCTAATTAAGATTTTTAAAAATAAATTAAACATACTGATTTTGGAAGACTTTGATGTATAACTTCTATAAAAAACAATATGTACATTCCTCAAAAACTTTAAAAGTAATTACCATGTAATTCAGGAATTCCAGACATAAGTATATACCTGCCAAAATTGAAAGTAAGCACATGTGCAGATATTTATATACTGTGCTCATAGCAGCACTGTTTGCAATACAAAACAGGTGGAAGCAACACATGTGTCCATTGACGGGTAAATGGATAAACAACATGTGACATACACATACAGTAAAAGAAACCTTTAAAAAGAAAGAAATTATAAAAATGTAGTAGCATGGATGAATCTTGAAGATATTACCTTTTGCTAACTGAAATAAGTAAGCTACAAAATGACAGAGACGAATAAGTGATTTCACTTATATGAAGTACATCACATACTCAGATTTATGGGACAGAAAGTACAATGATGGTTTCTGGGACTAGAATAGATGTGAGGAGTTACTGTTTCATGGGTACAAAATATCCATTTAGGAAGATGACAAGCCTCTGGAAATAGACTGTGGCAATGCTTGCTTACCAATATGAATTTATTTAATATCACTGAGCTAAAATTTATATTTTGTGAAATCTATATTCTATCACAATAAAGAGGGCACAAATACCCCTATCAATAGATAAAAAAAATTCCCTCAGTAGGAGTTTCAATTTCAGTTAAGATGTCTAAGGTTATAAGAAACTGTCTCATCTAATAATCAAAATATGTCACATAAACTATTTAATGTGAAGGATTTTTTTTCTTTTTTTTACTGAACCAGTACATGAGCTAAAAAATTAAGCAACTAGATTTCAGGAAATCTTTTCAAAGGAGGAGAGATCCATGGCTACTCTCCTGCCTGTCATAACAGTTATACAAGTAGGTGCTACAAAGAGAGTAAGGGAGTCTAACTCAAAATATTAACTACTTTTAACAAGTGTTGTGGGCTACTGACAGGTTAGAACTCTTGGGCATGCTAGTCACAGAACATATCTGTTCCCAGATACCATATGCTGGGCCACACATCGAGTCCCATATAAAATATATTATCAGATCATAGTGCTGTCAAAAGAGAAATGAATAATGTAGAATAGTGACCAAATCCAAATTATTTAGAAATAAACAGTACATTTTTAAATAATTGAATAATCTAAAAAGGAATTTGCAGAGGTCTTAGTAAATATTTTCAAATGAATAATAAGCAAAACACAACATGAAATTCATGGAATTTAAATAAGATAGCATTTAGAAGAATTTTATAATATAAAATTCTTAAATTAAAAAAGAAGGTAAAAACTTATGCATATTTTAATTAAGTAAACAAAGAGAAAATTAACTAGATGAAAGAAAACTTTAAAACAAGAAACAAAATCAGAAAATCAGTTATATGGAATGTAAAAATTGAAAGGTTTTTTTAAGAGAATAAAACAAAACAATAAAATAGAACAAAACAAAACAGTAAGAACAATATTGGATTTCAAAAACAAAACAAGGAAATCCCCCGTAGTTGCTATATTGCATATTGTTACCCTCTAAACAGATGCTCAGACTATAGGCCTTAGGCCTGCAAAGTCAACCATTCAGTGCAAGCATTGAGTTGTTTTTGTACCTCAGTTGTTATCATCCCAGCCTGAGTTCTTCCAGATCAGCCAGTCGCCTGCATGGGAGAGAGGGGCCCTTTTGTCTCCAGCATGCATGCCGGCTGACTCACATGAAGGGCAGGCAGACTTCTTGGTTTTTTTCTTGGCCCATGGCTGCCTCTGGTTCATGAGCAAGGCAGGCTGACTTCGTGGTTCTCTTCCAGGCCCACATGGCTGCTCAAAATATTTTAAAAACAATGATCATGATGCTGTAAATATTTGACTACAGTGATAAAAAATAAAAGAAAAAAGACACAAATTACCCAGACTAGAAATGGGACTATGCTACCATAGATCCTACAACACTACCAAGAAAATAATGGGGGATTATTAACAGTTATTTCAGTAAATTGAACAAATTTGATGAAATTTACAAATTACTTGATAGAACATATAAAGACAATGCACAAAGAAATAGAAAATCAAAATAACTCCATAACTTTGAAAGGAACTGAATTGGTAATGAAGAGAAAAAGAAAACTTTTGCCAAAGAAACTGCAGACTTGGATGGATTTTAGGGTTAACATTTCAAATTTTCAAGAAATAACAAGTATATGTAAACATTTTTTGAAAATAGAGGGAGTAATTTCAAAATCATTTTCCTTGAGAAGCATTTGTCTGCTATGAAAATCTCACAAAAACAGTCAAGAAAAGGCAATTAGAGACCATCCCTCATAAACATATTAAAGATGACTTAACAAAATATTATCAAAGAAAATATAATCAAAGAATAGAATCAAAGAAAATATAATCAAAGAAAGATTATGGGGAAAACACAAGTGTATTTATTTTCAGATCCCAGATGTTTAGTATTATATTTGTTGAAAACTATAAAATCTGTGAATAGATCTACTAAAACTAATGAATGAATTCAGTAAGATTATAGCATACAGGATCAATGGATAAAGACTAAAGTATCTATCTTTATTTTACCAACAGAATTTCACATGCAATGTATGTACCTGTTATGGTTTGTGTCCAGATGTCCCCCTGAAAGCCTCATGTGGTCATGGGGCAGGTTATAGAGTTTTTGATTGATCCATGGTCCAATGCTCTGATTATGTGCATGAGTGCTACACTCACCCTGGCATGGGTAGCCTGTTTACAACATAAGGGAAGGAAAGAGACTTGCTCTCATGCTCCTCCATTTTGCACTTGTTGCTTTTGCTGTTTTCCACTGACATGAACTGCTGCCCTCTGTCCTGTGCCACTCTTCCTTGGAGCCAGCTGAATGTGGACTGAAACCTCTACAAACTGTGAGCTAACTAAAACTTTCCTTCCTTAATTTTGGGTGTCGGGTATTTTGTCTCAGCCATGAAAGAAAAGTAACTGACACAATACTCAAAATATAGTGATGACCTAGAAAGCTAAGATAATCAATGTAGAGATGTTGTATGATCACTGACTACAAGACAACAGTATTAAGATATTTTCTCTCTCTAAATTGTGAGAATTTCTCTCTAATTCTCATGGCTTTAAATATCATATAGATGTTCGCTGGTTCTAGAATAGCTTACAAACTTTGAAATGAAAAGCAAAACTGGAGGACATGCAATACCTGATTTCAAAACTTGCTATGAAGTTTTAGTTCTCAGATAGTATAGCATCACCATGAATATAGGCAAATATACTAATAGAATAGAGTACAGAAATTGACCACATCTACAATCAATTGCTTTTTCCTCCTTAATAACTAGGCAAAAATATAGCTGGGATAATTGTACTACTTGTTCTATTAGTTCATTGAAAGGAAGAGTTAGTGCACATATTATTTGATCAATTTTACATACCTATATCTGGTAACCTGAGCAACTATTTTGAAGATGAAAATATGCAGTATAATAACCATTGCTAATTATCCATCATCTTGTATTGAAATTCTGTATCATTTTTACATTTTTATTCTTTTAATTTATTTTAAGAGAGAAAGAAAAGAAAATTTAAAAAAGAAAATAGAAAAAGCAAGAAGAAAATTAGAGTACAGAGTTCAAAAAAATTAACATCATAAAATCACTAGTTGATACATTACATATTATTAACTTAACAATAGTTGGTAAAGTTATATAGTCAAAGCATAAAAAGTGGCTAGACACTCAAACATTGACAGTACAAACTCTTCTGTTCAATGATCTAACAAAAGCTCAGTAATATGGTCATCTATTTTATACACTATATATATCATTATATCCTTCAGAGAACTTTCCTTCCCTTTCACTTTTATAATATCTATTATTCCTATTATACTTTTATATTTTGGATACCATTATTCTGTATGTTATTATTTTTTGCACTAGAGAGACAATGGGATATTTACTAATGTGAGTCTTTTTTATTTCACTAATGAGGATATTCTCAAGTTGCCTCCATTTTCCAATAAAGACCTCAAGATTATCCTTTTTTATAGCTGAGTAATATTTCATTGCATTAAAATACCACCTTTTTTATCCACTATGCAGTTGATGGGCATTTTGGTTGTTTCCAAGATTTAGCTACCACAAATTGTGCTGCTATGAACATGAGTGCACATATATCACTGTGACATGACCTTTTCAATTTTTCTGGGAAAATACCCAGGAGGGGAATAGCTGGATTGAATAGAATTTCCAATTCTAGTTTTTTGAGGAATCTCCATACTGATTTCCATAGTGGTTGCACCAGTCTGCACTCCCACCAACAGTGGAGAAGTGTTCCTTTTCCCTTCAGTCTCACTAACATTTGTTATCAGTTGTTTTCTTGATGGCAGCCATTCTTTCCGGGGTGAGATGAAATCTCAATGCTGTTTTAATTCGCGTTCTTGAATGACCAGTGATGTTGACCATTTCTTCATATATATATTTGTCATTTGTATATCTTCATCTGAGAACTGTATGTTCATCTGTGATGTCCATTTTTGGAGAGGGTCTTTGAGTTTGGGGGGCTTGAGGTTTCTCAGTTCTTTATATGTTCTGGATATAAGTCCTTTTTCTAAGAGATTGTTGGTTAAAATTCTTTCCCATTCTGTACGTTTTCTCTTCACTCTGATGGTGATTCCTTTTGAAGTGTAAAAACTTTTTAGTAATATGAGATCCCAGTTGTTGATTCTTTGAAGTATTTCCCATGCAGTTTGCATTTTATTCATGAATTCTCTCCCTATCCCTATGTCTCCAAGAGTTTTACCTACTTTGTCTTCCAGTAGTTTTAGTGTTTCTGTTTTAATATTTAGATCCTTGATTCATTTTGATTTTTAGTTTATTGTATGGTGATAGGCATGGGTCTATTTTCAGTCTTCAGCATGTGGAAAGCCAATTTTTCCAACACCATTTATTAAAGAGGCTATCTTTTTTCCAGTGAACATGTTTAGCCCGTTTGTCAAATATAAGATGGCTGAGTGTCTTTGTAGTAGTCCTTGCATCTTCTAATCTGTTCCATTGGCCCTCAGGTCTGTTTCTTTGCCAGTACCATGCTGATTTTATCACTGTGGCTTTGTAGTATAGTTCAAGTCAGGAATTGAGATGCCTCCTGCTTTGCCTTTATTGCCCAGAATTGCCTTTTCTATTCTAGGTTTCTTTTGTTTCCAAATGAATTTTAAGATTGTTTTCTCTAGATCTGTGAGGTATGTCAATAGTATTTTGATTGGGATTGTGTTAAATCTGTATAACAGTATTGGGAGTATGGCCATTTTCACAATGTTGGTTCATCCTAGCCAAGAGAAAGGAACATCCTTCCATTTTCTAATATCCTCTTCAATCTCCTTTTTTAGTGTAGTATAATTTTCAGCATATATGTCTTTTACATTCTTGGTTAGGTTGATTCTTAGGTATTTCATTTTTTTAGATTCTACTGTGAAAGGTGATTTTCCATAATTTCTCTCTCTGGTGAGTTTTTTGTTTGTGTACAGAAATGCTACTGATTTTTGATCATTGACTTTGTATCCACCTATGCTTCAGAATTTGTTTATTACCTCTAGTAGTCTTTTAATGGAGTTTTTGGGGTCTTCTATGTAGAGTATCATGTCATCTGCAAATAATGATAATTTAACTTCTTCTTTTTCTTCTTTTTTTAAAATTTAGTTTAACTTCTTCTTTTCCTATTTTTATGCCTTTTATTTCTCCCTCTTGTCTGATTGCTTTGGCTAATATTTCTAGAACTGTATTGAATAGGAGTATTGAATACTCTTATTGAATAGGAGTAGTGATAGTGGACATTTTTGTCTTGTTCCTGATTTTAGAGTGAAGGCTTTCAGTTTTTGTCCATTTAGTATAATATTGGCTGTTGGTTTGTCATAGATGGCCTTTATGAGATTGAGGTACATACCTTCTATTCCAAGTTTCTATAGGGTTTTTATCATGAAAAGGTGTTAGATTTTATCAAAAGCTTTTTCTGCATCTATTGAGATGATCATGTGATTTTTATTTTTGGTTCTGTTGATGTGGTGTATTACATTAATTAGTTTGCATATGTTGAACCATCCCTGCATTCCTGGAATAAATCCCACTTGGTCATGGTGTATAATCTTCTTAATGATTTGATGCATTCTATTTGCCAATATTTTATTGAGAATCTTTGCATCAATATTCATTAGTGAGACTGGGTCTTTCTCTAGTTTTGGTATCAGAGTGATACTTGCCTCTAAGAATGTGTTAGGGAAGACTATTTCTCTTTCAACTTCATTGAAGAGTTTAAGGAGTATTGGCATTAAATATGCTCTAAAATTTTACAGAATTTAGCTGTGAATCCATCAGGATCTGGGCTTTTCTTTGTTGAAAGTTTTTAATTACGTTTTCAATTTCAGTAGCTGATATTGGGTCACTCAAAATTGCTATATCTTCTTGGTTGAGCTTTGGTAGTTCATATGTTCCTAAAAGTCTATCCATTTCCTCTGTATTTTCCACCCTATATGAGTAGAGGTTTTCAAAGCAGGTGTTCAAGATCTTTTGCATTTCCATGGGATCTGTAGTAATTTCCTTCTTTTCAGTTCTTATTGCATGGATTTGAGTTTTTTCTTTCTTTTTCTTGATAAGGTTGGCTAGGGGTTTATCAATTTTGTTTATTCTCTCAAAAATTAGCTTTTGGATTCATTAATTCTTTGTATTTTTTTTAGTTTCAATTGCATTAATTTCTGCTCTAATCTTTACAATTTCCTCTGTTCCATGAGCTTTGGGTTTGACTTGCTCTTCCTTTTCTAGAAGCTTGAGATGTAGCATTAGGTTATTTATTTGTGTTCACTCCATTTTCTTAATGTGACTATTTATTGCTATATATTTCCATATTAGGACTGCTTTCATTGCATCCCATAGGTTACAGTATATTGTATCTGCATTTTCATTGTGTTGTAGGTATTGTTTTATTTCCTTTTTAATTTCATCTGTAACCCACTGGTTATTCAGAAGGTTGTTATTTAATTTCCATGTATTTATGCAGGTTTTGCAAGGTTTTTTGCCATTGATTTCCAATTCTAGTGCACTATGATCAGATATTATACATGGGATAATTTCACTCCCTTTGCATTTAGTTAAGAATGCTTTATGGGTTAATATATGGTCTATTTTGCAGAATGACCCATGTGCAGCTGAGAAGAACGTATATTCGGATGTGGTTGGGTGGAACACTCTGTAAACATCCACTAAGTCCATTGGCTCACAGGTATGATTCAGTTCTGTTATATCTTTGCTGGCTTTTTGTCTAGTTGACCTATCTCTTCATGACAGGGTGGTGTTAAGGTCTCCTGTTACAATTGTGTTCTTGTGTATTTGTTTTTTCATGTCCATTAGTATTTGTCTTATATAGTTAGGTGCTCCTGTATTTGGTGCATATATATTTATAATTGTTAGTTCTTCCCCTTGTAGTTTTCCACTAATAAGTATGTAGTGGCCTTCTTTATCTCTTTTAATTCTTTTAGGTTTGAAGTTCACTTTGTCTGCAAACAGAACATCTACCCTTGCTTTTTTTCTGGTTTCCTGTTGCATGGAATACTGTTTTCCATCCTTTGACTTTTAATCTATGAGTTTCTTTTTGAGTGAGATGTGTTTCTTGTATACAGCAAATTGTGGGATACTGTTTCTTGATCTATTCCATCAACCTGTTTCTTTTGATAGGTGAATTGAGCCCATTTACATTTATGGATATCACTGACATGTACTGGCTTGACTTTGCCATGTTGTGCTCCTATTGTTAGTTTCCTGCTTTTCTCCCTTGTTTAATATCTTGTCCAGCCTGGTCGTTTCTTTCTGTTGTTGTTCTAGAGATTGTGGTCATTTTTATCTCTGTTGAGGATGTCTTTTAGCACTCTTTCTAAGGTTGGTTTGGTGGACATGAATTTCTTCAGTTGTTCTTTGGCATGGAAGTATCTTGTTTCTCCATTAAATTTTAAAGACAGTTTTGCTGGGTACATCAATTTGGGTTGAAAATTGTTTTCTTTTAGGGTTTGAAATCCTTCACTCCAAGCTTGTCTTAACCTGAAGGTTTGCGCTGAAAAGTCTGCTGTGATTCTAATAGGCTTTCCTTGATAGGTGACTTGTGTCTTTTCTCTAACAGCTTTTAGTATTCTGTGTGTATGCTGTATGTCTGAGATCTTAATTATTATATGTCTGGGTGTAGATTTATGTTGGTTATGACTGTTTTATGTGTTATATGCTTCACTTAATTTATATATCAGATTTTTTCCTCATGTTTGGGAAATTTTCTGCCATAACTTCTGTGAACAGCTTAGTTATGTTCTTTGCATTGTCTCCTGCCTCCTCACTGATGCCTATTAATCTAACATTGTTTCTCCTGGCATCATCTTGAAGCTGTTGGATTGTCATTTTATGCTGCTTTGTTGTTTTTATAAATTCTACCCTTTCATGATCACTATCTGTGATCCTGTCCTCAAGGTCTGAAATTCTATCCTCAGTTTCATTTAAGTGGTTTTTCAGGCTTTCAACACAATTTTTGTTTCTTAGGTATCTCTTTGAATTTGTTTCATGGATTCTGCTTGTTTTCTGCATTGTTCACTCAAAGTTTCAATCAATTTCCCATGCTCTTGTAGTTTCTTATCTATTTCTTTTCTAGCTATGTTGAGCAACTCATTTACTAAGGTTGTTATTTTTGTCTTTACATAAGACATTATTTCTAATTTGAGTTCCTCTGTAGCCTCATGGATTTTTTTCTTTACTTCATTTGCTATCTTTTTAGTGATTTCTGGTGTATGACTTCTAAAGTCCTCTATTTCACTGTTGCTTGTACTTGATCCTGATGGACTAGATTTTTTTTTATTGCATTTTGCCTTTTCTTTTAGTCATTTTCACCTTTTAGGTAAATATCTGCTTTTTGTATCCCAATAGTCACAACTGTCTGTAGTGTGAGTTTTAGGGTTCTACTGTATGGTTGATATTTGTCAAATTGCTGGGTACCACAATGAAGAGGAGATCCAGTCTCCTAAATTTCTCTGACAGGGCCTGTTGGGTGAGTCCTATATTCTTTCCAGGCTCACTAGCCCAGAAGTATTGATGTAGGGCAACTCTTAGTTCCGGCTGTTGTTGTATCTTCAGGTTGTTGCAGGTCACCAGGTCTCCCTGGCTATAGTGTTTGTGTCAGCTGAGGCCCTACTGTGTCACTGGGGGGTCTCGTAAGGTCTTTTAATTTTTTCTAAGTTTGGGGGGGCATTATTGGTGTACTCCTTAACCTGTCTGATGTTCTCTGTGTGGGGGAGGGGGTTACCCACTGTCTTGCCAGGTTAGCCAAGGTCTTACAGTTGGAGGGAGTTTCTCTTCCTCTCCTATTTACCCACTACAGACCTCTATTTTAGGGGCAAACTCACCACACTCACTGGAGCCTGCTGAGGTCTTCTGTTTGGGTGAGGGATTCCTGATCCTCTCAGTCAGCCAGTACGGTAGGGCACTGTAGTTCAAGGTTACGATGTTCCAGGTGGAAGGACGGGCCCAGCAGCGGCAGTCCCAGGCAGCTCAGACTTGTGGCTGGCTTCCTCGATGTTCCCAGTCTACTTTTTAATTTTTTTAAATAAAAATCATTTCCCCTTTCATAAAAATAAAATAAAATAAAAAGATGTCAGAGAACTTGAAAAAAATTACTTTTTTACTAAATTACACTAGAGCAACCACAGAATGAGAGAAACAATGAACCTTAATCCTTTTACCATTCCTTCACAAAAATAAACTTGAGATGCATCTTTGCCATGTGAAAGCACACACAGAGGTCAAAATTATAAACATTTCTAGGAAAAAACAAAAAAGAAAACTTTAGTGAACCTGGGGTAGCCACACTCTCATGGACAGGACATAAAAAGTACTATCTGCAAAAGATTGGAATGGCAAATTTAACTTTACCATAGTTTACAATAGCTACTCATCTATTTTCACATTCCTGATTCAAGTTTTATAGTATTTGGCAGAATTTCCTTTTGACATACGATTACCAACTTCCTGATTCCCCACACCAACTTTGCTAATTTTTTTTCCTTAGCTTTTGATCCCTGATGTGCCTTCAGCTATTTAGAGAAGCTGCATGGAGCGCACATGCATAGCTGTCTCTGTGCCCACAGTCTCAATTCCCTGATCTAATGAGAAGATTTTCTATTTTTACCCATAACGGTCAAGTTTATTGGTAAAGATTTTCTTGGAGAACCCTCTGAAATGCCAGTGGCTGTTTCATTTGACACCTCCAAGGATCTTAAAATGTTTGTTTGGAGAAGCATGTGACAAGTATACTAAATAGAACAGAGTTGAAAGAAAAGCAATAAAGATAATTAAGTGACTCTGAGTATTGATTTATGAAGGACGATTGAAGATATTAATACAAACCACATTTCTTTCCCGGACACCAAGTGAAAGAAAGGGATTGATGAAGCAATAACTGCTAATAGAATAAACAACCAAGGGAGAAAGACATCTGTGGGTGGTATCAAGGGTGTAGTTCCAAGTTTTCAGAAGGAATTTAATAAAGAAATATTTAGGCTGAATATCAAGAAAAAGTTTCAGTGAGCAGGAAACCTGGAGGAGGCAGCCTGCTCCTAGAGGAGCAGTTGGCTGCCACATACCTGAAATTCTGGGACCTTGTAAAGTCCAAGGATGCTTCTAAACAAAGCATCCCGCAGAGATATAAGCACCAGGAGGCTGGCAATCTCTCTCTACTTTGTCTTTTTCATGCACAGCCTATGAGTATGGGAAAAGCAATGATGGGTTTTTTTGATTCACAGAAACAATGTTACAAAATGTCTTTTTGTCTTGAAAAACTTCAGTTTCCTAGAAAGCTGAAATAAAAAAAAAGTAACCTAGAAAGCTGAAATCGTTCTAACAAAGACTAAACTACTGATTGATTGTCCTATATAAAACAGATATAACAGATCATAATACACACAGATTAGATGCATATGAATAACATGCACTCTATTTTGGTGGATACAGATATAGTTTCCATGTCTTTTACATTCAACAATGTAAGGCTTAAAAAAATTGTTTCTTGTTTGTTTGTATTTTTTTTTTCTAGAGAGGATTGAGCCACGACTTTGTGCACAGTGGGGAAATATTTTATCACTGAGATACCTCCATGGTCCTATATTTATTTATTCATTTATTCATTTATTTGTTATGAGATAGAGCCTCTCCAAGTGGCCCAAGCTGGAGGCTTGTAACTTGTGATCTTACTGCCTCAACATCTTTAGTAGCTGGGATTATGGGCAGGCACCTACACATCTGGTTTAAAACAACTTTTAAAAGAAAAAAGGAGGCTAAAGTTACCTCAGTGAGTAAACTTATATGTTTTTCAGAAAGAGATAGTCAGCCTTTTCCTTGCCCCGCACCAAAATTCCAAAACCACTAAGGTACTTGCAGAAACCTATAAAGCCATATTGATGGGGCATCTGTAGTTGGTGTAAAAACCTGTATCTTGAGTTGTGCTCTGGCATTGTTAGCTGCATTTCCTGTCTGCCCACTGTGGATTGTGAGCTTCTCAACAGCAAAGTTTGTGTCTTTGGTTTCTACATGCCCAATGCAAGACTTAAAGGAAGAATTTTCTGTCTCCAAAATATGCTTCAGAATGTACCTTTTCACCATGCCTTCCCATAAGCCAGGGGCAGCCACCATGGGGAAAGGGAAGAGAATCAAGAAGCCAAACTACACCTTCCCATGGGCCAGCCAGTGCACCAGCTGGGAGACAAGAAGAGCAACACCCCACCCTCTCCCACCTAGTAAGCAATGGGCTGATTTGGAGGAAGTCCAGCTGAGATGATAGCAACTGAAGGAAAAAAATAGCAATGCTTATATTGTTTGACTTCGCAGACCTACAGCTGATAATCTGAGCATCTATTTGGAGGATAACAATATGCATTATATCAACCGTTGGGAATTTCCATCTTGTTTTTGAAATCCAGTGTCTTGTTCCATTTAATTGTTGTTTTATTCCCGTATCTGGTAACTCGAGCAACTATTTTGAAGATTATAATATGCAACATAATAACCATTGTTAAATTCTTATCACTAAGTTTGGAGAACTTAGTCTTTTTTTTTTTTACTTGTTGCTGTCATTTTGCTTTAATCGTTGTTGTTTTGATTTGTTTCTTGATTTTTCTGTTTTTTCTTTTTTCTCTTAAAAAAAAAAAAGAATGTATCCTTTTCAGCGTCCAAGGCCACATCATGGCTATCACTTCTGCTAAGGTTTGTGTAGGCTTGGAGTGTGTCTGCAGTTCACGTGTTGGAACCACACACAGCATTTTGCTGCTCTTTCTGCTCTGCCTTTTCTCCTTTAGTCTCATGCAACTGCTGATGTAGTTTCAGGATGTGCACTTTGAAATAGCAACCTATCTACTGTGATATTTTTCCAAAAGCCAGAATGAGAAGTCTAGAAACCAAAAGACTGAAGTCATGGTTAAACATAATGACCCACTCCCAAATGTTTTCCTTTTTAGTCCCCTGAAGTGGGAGATCTTCTGGATATCATAATGGAAAACTGCATTCACAGATGACACAACAATGACTCTATCAAATTAACAGCTGAAACTACTTGGGGTTTGGGGGCTCCTTATAACATTGCACTTCCAGGGAGCACAAGAGTGTGTTGCATACATTTTATAACTCCTTTGTGGGAATAGCAACTTAAAACTATTGTTAATTTCTCACTTGCCGTTTAGTCTCTTATATGACTTCTCAGCTGTCCCATAGTATTTGGTAAATAAATTTTCTCTATTGATATACTTGAATGGCTTTCTTTTTCTTGATTAAACCCTGGCAAATAAACAGACCAAATTAAAATGATACCTCCCTCTGATGTCACTTCTCTCCATCCACCTTTCTTTCCGTATTTTCAACCTACCACTAGACCAATTTATAACTTACATATTTATACCATCATTAAATCATTTATTAGGTCATTTATTTATATATGTTTCACATACGTAAGATTTTAATCTTTATTTCCTATAGCTAATGTGTAAAGACATGTCTAGTCTTTGATAAGCATTCAGTAATAAATATTAAATAACTGAATCAAAATGAATAAACATTTTATGACATATATTCAGATATAGTAATTGCTTCCTCAAATTAACCCATAATTTGACTATAATTCATATCAAATTTCAAATGCAGGCATTCACTAAGATTAAGAAGCTGATCTTAAGATTCATATGAAAGAACAAGGAGACAAAAATCAAAGCATTTAAAAGGTGTGGGAGAGAAGAGTTTTCCTTCCATTTAAGATTTATTGTAAAATCATAATGACAAAAATATGGTAACAATCTGTCGATGAAATGGGTAAAATAGAGACCCTAGATACAGATGAACTGACATATATGAAAACGTGGTAAGGTCCAGGTGCTCTGACAAAGTGGTAAGGAAATGTTATACCCTTTAACAAGCAGTGCACCAAAAAGATTGACTTTCAGAAGCAGAAAATTAAGTCAGCTCTCTGCCACATCCCATGTGCAAAATTCAATTTCAGTTGAATAGATGAAAAAGTATGAAAATCTAAAGTGTGCACCTTTTAGAAAGGAATGTGAAGGAATATCATTATGGTTTAAGATAAGGTAGGACTTTTTAACTGAGAGAAGATAATGCAAACTGTAAACAGAAACATTTTTATAAGACTGGGTAGATTTAAATTCAAATGTTTCCCTATGATAACAGACAAAAGAAATGTGAACAAACTTGTGTTGCTGATTAATTTGACAGATATATTTCAATCTATGTAAATGACAAAACAGTGCCCAAGAAACGTTTTTTAAAAATTCTACAAATAAAAAAAAATTGCAGGGCCAGAGATACAGCTCAGTGGCATAGCACCTGCCTGGCAGGTGCAAAGCCCAGAGTTCGAGTCTCGGTACAAAAAAATATCGCAAACAATCCAAAGCACATAAATGAACGTTTAACACAATGAGGAAGGCAAATGACCAATAAACACATAAATAAAATGTCATGTTACTCTCAACCTGAAGAATGGAAGCTAAGACAAACAAAAGTATTGCATTGTATCATTTCACTCACAATAGAAACATTAACAGTTCGAAATGTTAAATTGAGTAAAATGCGGGAAAATGGAAACCCTTTTACCTTTATGATGGAAGTCCTTTATAAATTTGTAAAATTATTTTAAAGCACAATTTGGCCATGTCATAGAAGACTGAAGTTGCCTAATACCGGCAACTCAGTAGTGCTTTTACTGAGAATCTCAATAGCAGGTGAATGTGGAGATACACAAAGAAATATTCAGTGTTGAATTTTACAGCAGAAGAGCAAAAGACCTAAATATGCATCCACGGAAGGTTTCATAAACAGTATTATATTCACAGAATGCTTCAAAGTTGTTGAAATGGATGAACTGGATCTTCCTATAGCAACTTGAATAAACCCGATGTGGAATGAGGAACCAGTTTGTAGGAGGATAAACACTAGACGCCACTTTTATAGATACTGAAAATTCACACACAACAATAGTATATATTGTACACATATATATAGTAACATAAATGAAAAAAAGAGTTACTGTCAGGTGAGGAAGGGGTGGAAAATGCTATGGGAGAGAAACACAATGGGGCTTTGCCAGTATTTACATTATATTTCCTTGGAGTAATGACTTAAAATAAATGTAACAAAATGTTGGCACTTGTTAAATTCGGGAATTGGATATGTGTGTGTTTGTTATACCAGTCTTAGCTCTTTCCCATATTGCATAATAAAAAAAATACTTGCCACAAAATGATGTCATTATTTTCCATTTTCCCCTCAAGCATTTCAATTTAATTCTTATCTCTTCGTAACATTGAGAGTAGTTTGTAGAACCTCCTCTTCGCGTATGCCTTATGTCCTCCCCTGTGTTCTCATTAAGATGCAATATTCTTGTGTTTACCAAGTGAGTCCATCAAGTAGGGAAAATCAAAGAATGCTAATGGGGCCTTGAGAAAACTTGCAGAGTGGTGTTGCTGAGCAGGCTAGCACCTGCTGCCCGGCACATGCCAAATCAGTATGCATATTTAAAGGTATTTACTGCTAAACAAAGGCTAAACCAACAAAAGCATCTAGGGATACAGCAGCATCTTTTATGACATTATAACTCTTGTTGAATTTTGCTTGTCCAACTGCGCGCTCCGCATCCCCAGTCTCTCTCAGCCTTTCCATTACTCAGCTCCGGAAGGACTGTTTCTTGCCATTTCTCCCATCATGCCATTCCCCATCTAATGAGCCCTTACTGGAGCTTTCCATGGGACTAGTTGGCTTTAGCTGATTTTCTCTTAGAGATAACTGGAGCTCCACTCTCTTGTCCATAAGAAATGTGTACCGCATCACCTATGAAATTCCAATCACTATGAAGGGAAAGTGCAGAAAACTAGAACAATGCTTCCCCTGCCTCCCCTTGGCTGGGTACCTTACAATAAATTTACCCTCTAGGTTGTATTTCTAGTGATGACTTTCTAATCGGTAATTTTAAAAAGTTGCTCATTCACTCAACATACTTTATCATTTCTGGAGAAAAAATCCATTAAAAAGGTAAGAGTGTTCACTTGCTTTAATTATGAGAAGCTTGTAAGACTCTAAACATCCTTAAAAGCATGATAACGTAAAGGAGTTTTTTTTTTTCATTTTTGTACCTACTATAGCATTAAAAATACTTTTTCTTAGAAAGTACAATAATTTTCATCATTGAAAATTTAGAAAACAAAACAAAAGAACAAACAAGTTTTCAGTAAGAAATGCTGTGCACTTTAAAATTTTTGTTATATATTTTTAACTGCATATATTTTTCTGTAGTGTTCAAATATAAGTTCGATTATTGTATATACACATATAGATTTAGTAAACTATATTTTATCTTCATAGAAACATTGTTGCAAGATAATTATCAAATATGAAAAATAAAAATACAAACTATAAATGATTATTCATACATCTACAAAAAATAATTATGTAAGTGAAATTTTTGACACATTTATACAATCTTTTTGGCAAGGGTTATAGTATGTGTGTATGCACATTGTTTTGCTAGTCAAGATCATGTTGTAAACATTAATATAGATAACAGCAATAGTTCTTGGAAAGAAAACATGTTAAGAGTACTTTAATAAGAGATAATATCTACCTTTGGGAGGTTTATGACTCATCCATTGCTGCAAAAACTTCAATGACTCGTTATTTTATAAGTATTTCTTTAACTTACTGCTTTTAATAGAAAAGCTAACATTGTATTTAAAAAAATACATCTGAGCACAAAGTTTACATGAGAGGTAGCAAATCTCTCTCATATATCAACTTCCTACTCCCTTCCTCAAGAGGTAACTACTGTGACTAACATAGCCTGCTCAAAATGTTCATCCATACAATAGAGCAGACTGGCCTTATTATCTATTGGTAGTTAAACCTACATGAATTATTGTCCATTTACTAAATGGTTATATGTCAGTTATTTTCATAATATTTTCTATCCAGTGTATACAGGTGAAAATATTTTGTATATGCTCTAATGCAGTTTGATGGTAATATTTACATAAATATTTATATAAATATTTGGAGATTTTTAAATATATCACTTTATAAGTATCAACCTCCCAGTGGTTTTTTTCTTTTTTTTTTTTGCATGACCAGAAAGAAACACAGCATAATTTATTTATCTAAATCTCTAATAATAGATGCATAAGTTGTCTTTTGTACTTTGGTATGAACATCCTAGTATGCACAGTTTAAATTATGAGATGCAGAATTTCTGCATCAGCAATTGCTATGGTTTGTGTCTAGGTGGCCCCCCAAATCTCATGCAGTCATGGAGGCAGCTGAGTCTAGTGTTTGTCATTGGTTCGTTGTCTAGCCGTGGGATTAGTGGTGTGAATGCTGCCCCCACCCAGGGGTGAAGCCGACATACGATGTAAGAGAGGGAAGAAGGCATGTTCTCTCTTTTGCCCTGTTTCCTCTTGCTGTTGGTGGCTGCGATGAACAGCTTCCCCTGTGCAATCCCACCCTGCCTTGGAGCCAACTGAATATGGACTGAAACCTCCAAAAACTGTAAGAAAATAAACCTTTCCTTCTTTCATTTTGGGCACCAGGTGTTTTGTCTCAGCAACAAGAGAAAAATAACTAAGACAACAATTGTGCCCATTTTCAATTTATATATACTGACAAATTTGTCACCAAACTAATTAAAATTTCCCATTCACATGACAGTGCCCATTTTTTACACTGGCTCATGTACTATGTACTCAGAAGCATCCCACATATTTGTCGATGTCTTAGCTGCAGCATAGTTTCTCATGCTTAAAACCATGAACATTTAAATTATATCTAATTAAGACTGGTGTTCATTGTTTTCATCTGTTTATTTATCTTTAGAATTTTGTGAATTTCTTCTTTATGTATTCTGTTTCTTTGAATGGTTGATAACTTTTCATTGTTTCTTAAGAATTCCTTGCAATTTAGGAAATTGAGTATTTCTTTATGCTAATTTGTTGTAGTAATTTTTTTCCAGGAGTAGATTATCTTATTTTATGATAACTCTAATAAACACTACTTGTCATATATAATCTTTAAATTTTTTTTTAAATTTTTATGTTTTACTTTTGTGTCTGTAGTTTATAAAAATGAACTTTAATTTTAATATATCTGAAATATATTTTTGCTTAAGGAATGAGGTAATCATTCAGATTTATTTTCACTTTTTCCTACATGGTTAGCATATTCTTCAACATTGTTAGAAACTATTCATCTTTTATTCACTGTTGTAAAACAGCTTTAATGATTATATTAATTTTCTATTGCTGCTAAAATGAATCACCACACATTTAGTGGCTTAAAGCAATATATATTTTTTCTTTTATAATTCTGGAGGTCAGAGGTCTAAAATAGTTTATCAGACCTGAATTCCATTTATTTTATTTTAGACAGGATAAAACAGAATAAAACCAATCAAAACAAACCAATGTAAGAGATACAGAACTTCAGAGCATTATGAAATCAACAATAGTTACCATAATGCCTCTTGGTATCTTCAAAATAACTGCAGATAACTTCAGATATAGTAAAAATCAAAAAGAACAGAATAGAATAGAAAAAGTAAAAACAAGACAATGAATGCAATAAAGGACTTCAAAACAAGCAAATAGTAAATCCAAAATTGCTACCATAATATTTCTTGCTATCTTTGAAATAGCTGCTCCAGCCATTGGATTTGACATAATCAAAAAAAAAAACAAAGAAAATAAAACTCACTGCAGCAGAACAATGGAAATGATATAGGACTTCCAAAACAAGACCATAGGGACTGGGCAATGGCTACAACCCTCAGAAGGAGATCCCCCCAGGTGCCACACTGTGTACCACATCCTGTGAACCTACAATCAGACCACTGGCCCTAGACCTGCAATGTTAGTGAAACACCAAACACCACAGGCATCCATTGCATTTCAGCTCCATAACTATCATCACAGCCTGTGTTTCTCTGGATAAGCCACTCACTTATAGTGGGCAGGGAGGGCTGGGTTGGTACTTCTTGTTTGCCAGCCCATGCACCAGAAGGGGCTGGGGTCTGTCTGTTCCAGTCTGGCAGCGGCCCACACGTGGCACTGGTTCCCAGAGTGGGAACCAGCTTGCTTCCAGATGTGGCCCTGTTTTCTCTACCCTTGGTCTGCAAATGGCACTGACTCATGGGAAGAGGCTGGGGTCTATCTGTTGCAATCCAGCGGTGATCTGCACATGGCGCTAGTTCCCAGGCTGGGCTTGATCACCGATGTGGCTTTGTTTTCTCTACCCCCAGTCTGTGAATGGCACTGGCTCACAGGGAGAAGCTGGGGTCTGTCTGTTCTAGTCCAGCGGTGGCCTGCACATAGCAGGCCTGAATTCCTTAAGGGGTCTCTAAAGTAAAATCCATTTCCTTGTACTTTTTTTTTTCAGCTTCTAGAAATGGTCCACATATCTTGATTTGTGTTCACATCATTCTTATATCTGTTCCCTGTTCTGACTGATTCCCCTGCCTTCCTCTTTCCTTTATAAGACTCTTTATAGTTATAATGTGCCCACCTTAAAAATTCAGAATAATCTTTTATGTGTGTTTGAAATAGTGCATTATTGTCATATGCTGAATAATGATTCACCTAAAGAGTATGAAAGTGCAGATATATTTTCAAAATAATGGTATAATTACTTTTGTATCTATATCTATATTTATAGCTATACCTATCTCTATACCTATATCTACATTTATACCCCAAAGTGAATTTG
>PVJX010023820.1:0-28778 GCA_004027295.1 Dolichotis patagonum | reverse complement strand
CATTTGCCCCATAAAAGGTCTGGTACTGGTGGACAGTCACTATTGTGTGTACAGTGGCTGAGGACCACAAGAGTGGTTAGACAGAGGATAGTGCTGGATGGCTGGGCAAATACAGTGGTGACTGAGAATAAAAATGTCAATTTCAATCCATGGCTCTGTGTGTCTTCTTTGGGTTGCCCAAATATCAAGTCTGCATTAGTGACAAAACAGTTGGCATATTGTGGCAGGATTTTCCTCAGCCTAGGCCACGGCAGAAGCCTCATTACGAGAAAATGGCAACAGGGAGTTGAAAGAAGAGGTATCTGCTCCTCATAAATCATGTCCACAAAGAATGCATGCTGCTGAGATAACGAAGCTCACCAACACAGCCAGCTTGGGGGCTGAAGACACCACGCTGCTTCGTTATCCAAAGGCCCGTTGGGTGGTGATACAGCAAATGAAAGCAGAGAGTATAGTCCAACAAGGTCATGAGGGTAAAGAAGGGCTGGGGATTTAGCTCAGTGGCTTAAGCGCCTGCCTGGCAAGCGTAAGGTCGTGAGTTCGATCCCCGGTACCAAAATAAAAAAAAAAAAAATGAGGGTAAAGAAGGGCACCGGCAGAGCCAGGATGGGGGTAGAGCCCACCAGGAAGACTTTGGGCTGAACATGGAGCACACACTGGAGACACAAGTGGAATCTAAATCCAGGTTCAAGTTAGAGCCTGAGGCAGGTCCAGCACCCTGCTGCTGGGGGAGCACCCCATCAGGCCTGAGACCACATGTTGATAGATTGATACATGCAGCATTGCAGATGGACTGGAGAGACTGCAAACTACCAGAAACTGTGACTGGGTGGCAGGCCTGAACAGCACTGTACAAGTCATGTGGGGGCTGAGCATGGGACACTTGCTGCCTAGTGGCAACAGTGGAGGCAGTGGGCCAGTGGGAGTTGGGAGGAACTTAATTGATACTGCTGGGGCGCTGGAACTGGGAGCCACCAGGAGCCAAAAGACAGAGCTAAAGCTGGGAGTGAACCCAACACCAGGCAAAGGGGGCAGCTGCAGTACAGATGGAGCACAGCTGGCAGCACCAGGAGATACTAAAGGGCTGCAGAAAGGAGTGAGGAGTTGAGGCAGTATGGGGGCAGAGGCCCACGCGACTGAGAGAAAGACAAAATAGGTGACCCATGTCTGAATGTGGTTCAGCTTCCTCTTGGCAGGTATGGACAGAGAAAAACTTGACAATCAGCCAGATGGCATGCTCTTAACGCTTTGAAGGCACCTACACCCGCTCTCAGTTCCAAAAGCAGAAGGCTCCGCAGCAGAAGCAAGCAGCCCAGACTCAGGCCATAAACTTACATGACTACGTGGCCTCTGTGGATGACACTGTGCAGGTGTTTAATTTTGACCAGGGACAAGGCCAAGATGCCCAGTTATGGGGGGCACCAGAAGACTGAGGGCTCTTGTTAAACTTGCTATTCTTTGGTCCCTCACAAGTGTGCAATGTGTGCTTGTGTTAGTGGACAGCGGGACAGGCTGTAGTCTGATTTATGGCAAACCTGAGAAATTCCTGGGGACGATGGCTGACAGAGATGGCCATGGAGGACGTGCCGTACAACTGAAACAGATGACTGTGGTCTTGGGTTTAGGCCCTCTGCCTCCTTCAGTCTGTACCATGCACCTGAGTACACCCTGGGTGTGGTCATCCTCCAGGGGCTGAGACTGCAAGCGGTGACGTTCTCTTCAGACATTGCTGCTCAGAGTAAAGAACTCATGAAAAAGAACCACATGAAAAAGAACATAATGGACATTTACTGTGTTGTCACAGGGTTATTTACACCGCCCTACTGTTTGCCACAGGCTGATGACATAGGATTTGGCTGCATGGTCAGCCCTACAAGAAGTGTGGTTATTTCATTCCACTGATGGTATTATGTTTACCTCTGATTCTCTTGTAGGACTGCAGTGTCCTGCTGGTGGTTTTCAGCAGCAGCTAGCAATATATAGGTGAGCCGTCAACGAGGTCAGGGGCCAGGGGCCAGGGGTGTGTGCACTCTGTAAGTTTTTGAAAGGTGTCTGATTGGGTGGACAGAGGCTATTACCAATGAGATGTGGAGGTGTCCTCGCCCTACCACAGTGAAACAGAGACTTTACTAGGGCATCTGAGATATTAGAGAGCTTTTATTTCCCCAATTAACCCAGATATTTTTATCCTTTTTTTATTTAATGAAAAAATAAAACTATATAACAAAATAATAAGAGAATAACAATAGTTAATACACTGTGTATCGTTATCTTCAAAGAAGTTACTCAGAGTACGAGACAAAGCAAGAAAATTCTTGCAAGAAAGAATAATGTACAACTTTTTTTCAGTGAACTAAGATAAACTAGTAATATACATGAACCTAATTAGCATTTATTAAAACTTTTTTTGAAACAACAGAATATGTAATTTGGGGAAGTATTTGAACTTGTCCTGACTGTTTATTTCTTTATTTTATTTTGCTTTCTGTCTCTGTCTCTGTCTGTCTCTCTTTCTCAAACCATGTGATATTTGAACTTGTATGTCTTTCACTTACCATAGTGTTCCCAATTTGGATCCATTTACCTACAAATACCTCAAATTTATCTTTCTTTACGACATAAGAGTACTCCATTGTGTATATATGCCACATTTTCCTTATCCATTCATCTGTTGTTGTTGTTCTAAGATCTAGCTATTATAAATTGTGCTGCTATAGACATGATATGCATGTATCCCTGTAATATGATGCTTTTAACTCTTTGGGGGTGATACCTAGAAGAGGATAGTTGGGTCAAATGAAATTTCTGTTTTTAAATCCTTGGGGACTCTTCACACTGATTTCCATAGTGGTTGTATGGTAAGTTCCTGACTTCCGAATATTCAAATTGTGACCTTTCACAGATAGGAACAGACCTTGCATTATGAACTTTCAAAAATGCAAACAAATCATGGAATTAGCCCATGTGTCTACCTTACCATGATAAGGTAATTGTAAAAGTAAAAATAGCTTAATTACAGTACTTTTTGGCATGTATTTGGTTTTTTAATCCTTTACATTGTATATGTGTGTCTAAGGGTGTAAGACTCACTGTGTCAGACTTACAAATGAATATAACTTACAAACGTTCTCCTGGAAAGGAATTTGTAAGTCAGCAACTTAGTGTACTAGTTTACAGTCTCATCAAAAAGATAAAAGAGTTTCTTTCCCCCCACACCCTCACTAGAATTTTGTTATTATTAGATTTTTTTGATGGTAGCCATTCTTTCTGGAGATTCTGTAATAGGGTTTCATTTTTATTTTCATTTCAGTTCATATAGAAACTTATGTCATTATTTTTTAGATTTTTATAAACAAAAAGTTGATGTTGAAAATGTTGCTGTTTATTATAATCAGTACATATTAAAATTCAACATTTTAATTTTATTGATATTTTATGTTCCTATTAAGTACACATTGTAAAATATAATAAAACTCATAAAATTAAAATAAATAAATTAATAGAAATACTCCTAAGACTTCCACCCACCTTATGTACACCCACTCTGTGCTCCTTTTAAGGAAATTTAACCTTACACATGAAGTTGAATTTGTTTTTTGTTTTCCTGAAAGGTTTTAAAAAGAACCAGAGAGCTAATTTGGTTCCCGGCTCTAGGTCAGGTAAATATGTGTATCAGCCTGGCTCGCAAAAGTGACTACATGCACGGGCATACAAGAGCAGGAGAGTCCACCGAAGGACACTTGTGTGCTGTCACTGTGGCCTATGACGAGTTCTCCTTATATAGTATGCTGTTGTGACACATGAGTGCAAGGATCAGTCCTGTGGCCTATGTACCCACTAAGCATTCACGTCGACAGCCTGAAGGGAGTGGAGTGTAGGGAACATGATAGCCCAAATGGCTATGACTGTAGTCCAGGCTGTGAGGAAGGATATCCGCCAGGCAGTGGGTCAGCAAGATTCCAGTGCAGGGGCACCTGTCAATGGCCCGGTCTAAATAAGTTATGTAACTACTCACCCCATATAAGGGATGGTACTGGCAGACAGTCACTATTGTGTGCACAGTCATTATCTGTGTGGCTGTGAGCTGTTAGAGTGGCTGGGCTGATAGGGCAGCTGGGTGGCTGTGCAAATACAGCAGTGGTTGATAATAAAGAGGTCTACTTCAGTGAGCAGCTCTACACCTCTTCTTTACACTTTTAAGACTGGCCTTGAATTTACTATGTGGCCCAGCTTCCCACAAACTTACAGATATCCTCCTGCCTGAGCCTCCCACATAGGTCATTGGAGCACGTTCTGTAAAGGTGTATTCTTGTCCCTGGCTTCTCCTTTCTCTCCCTGCTTCCTGGCTGCCACGGGTTGAGCAGATTTCCTCACCGTTCCTGTCTGCCGTGCTCTCTTTGCTTTGGAGTCAACAAGCCATGGATTGAATCCTCTGAAAGCCATGAGCCAAAATAAACTTTTCCTCCTTTAATTTGCGGGTGTTGGATATTTTGTCCAACTAATGGGAAAGTAACTAATACAAAGCCTAATCGAAAAGAGCAAGGCTGGAGGCATGACAATACCTGATTGCAAATTATACTACAAAGACTGCATGGTAAGGGTACAAAAACAAAAAAATGTAGACCAGTGAAACAGAATGGAGGACACGGAAACAAACCTACACAATCATAACCATCTGATGCTAGCAAAGTATCCAGAAATATGCATTGGAGAAAAGACAGCTTCTTCAACAAATGGTGCTGGCACAATTGGATATTCATGTGGTTTTCTGTGTCTGGGTCATTTCACTTTACCAAATTTCCTCCAGTTTCATACATATTGTGCAAATGGCATAATTTCATTATTTTTGTGGCTGAGTAGTATTCCTTTGTGTATGCATATCACATTTTACATTTTTCTTCGTGTTTGGTTGACAAATAACATGCTGTATACTTTTATGGGTACTTTGATAGTTTGATATATGTACATGTAATGGCATTAGCGTGATTAGGATTTTCGTTTCAGTTACCATTCTAATCGCTGCTCGGCCTTTTGGCTAACATCAAGTGCATTTATCATTCTATATGTTAGAAAAATTTTGAACTTAGTTATTTTGAAATAACTCAAATTCTTGTAGACTATGATCATGCCGTGCTCTAAAAGATTATAACTAGTTCGTCATGCTTTCTTTATTCAGTCATTAGTTGATAGGCTCCTGAGTTTATGCCATATCCTGGCTATCATGAATAGTTTGGCAATGAATCTCTCATTGCAGAATAATTCACAAATATTTCTTTGATTCTAAGGGCTGTCTCTTTACTCTGTTGATTTTTCCCCTTTGCTGTCATGCTTTTAATTTTAACCTATTTTTTAAAAAAAGTTAAAGAAGTTTCACTTACACATCCAATAGATCTTGCTTTTAAAACTCCAACTAAAAAGCTGCCTTTTCAAAACTGGGGTTTTGGACCACTTACCTTTAACTCGGTTATTTGTCTGAGTCTGCTGTTTGTTCCATGTGATCTTTTGTCTCTTTCCTCTCTTTTGCTGCCTTCTTTTGGATTAAATATAATCATCAATGATTATATTTAAATATAATCACTGATGATTATATTTTATCTCCTCTGTGGAGGTTACTTTGCAATCTATCTATATCTATATCTATATCTATCTATATCTATATCTATATCTGAATCTATATCTCTTTCTCCCTCCCTCCCTTTCTCTCTCTCTCTCTCTCTCTCTCTCTCCCTCTCTCTCTCTCTCTCTCTCTCTCTCTCTCTCTCTCTATATATATATATATATATATATATATAGTTTAGACTACAGGCCATGTCACTGTGCCTGGATTATTGAACATGGCTTATTTTTTGGTAGGTGTTAGTACCTTGAGCTACTTTAACTTTAGATCCAACCTTCAAGTAATAGAGTGCTATTCATATATATGATAGGAACCCTGTAAAATTATATTTCCCCTACTCCTAATCTTTGATCTGTTGTTCTCATTTGTTTACTTCCACAGCAGTTATCAACTATAATATTCACTGTTACTCTTTGTGCTCCTAATAGTCAATTATCTTTTTTTAGCTTTGTATAAACTTTTTATTTTACTGGTATAATTTATTTATTTATTTATTTATTTGTTTGTTTTATCGGACTGAGGATCGAACTCACGACCACATGCTTGCAAGGCAGGCATTTATGCCACTGAGCTAAATCCCCAGCCCCTGGTACAATATATATGAATATATATGGTACTATATATATATATATATATATATATATATATATTCTCTATCTATCTATCTATCTATCTACTTTGATATATATATCGCACTCATCATAGGGAGTTTGTATCAGTATATGATGTATCTTGTTTCTTCTTTCTCTTCCATTCCCCCCCTCCCTTCAATCCTTCTTTTCCTCATTTTCAAAACTTTGTTTCCATTTAATCTTTCTTTTCTCAATTTTTTCTTTTCCCTGCTCTTCTGTTCCCCTTATCGTTTGAACATCTTCTTCCTATTTCCCAATATCCATTATAGATTTTGGTCCTTATTTATACTTTCAGTTCTTCACACCAAAGAAACTATGTGCTATTTAAGCATGCAGTCCAATTTATTTCACTTAAGGGTATGGTCTCAAGGTGCATCCACTTGGCTAGAAAGGTCTCAAGTCTATCCTTATTTATGGCAGAGTAGTACTCCATTGCATAAAAACAACCCCACATTTTCTTTATCCATTCGTCAGTTGATGGGCACTTGAGCTGTGTCTGAGATTTTGCTATTATAAACTGTGCTACTACAAACATGGCTGTACATGTGTCGCTGTTGTATGATGCTTTTAATTCTTTGGGAAAGATACCAAGAGAAGGTCAAATGAAACCTTAGGTCCTGGTTTTTTGAAGAATCTCCACATTGATTTCCACAGTGGTTGTACCAGTCTACACTTTCACCAACAGCGCAGGAATATTCTTTTTTCCCCACAGCCCTGCCAGCATTTGTTATTGGTTGATATCTTGATAATAGCCATTTCTGGAGTGAGATGACATCTCAGCATTGTTTTAATTTACATCTCTCAAATGATAAGTGATGTTGAAAATTTTTTATATATTTATTTTCTGTTCATACTTGTTCATCTGAGAAGTATCTATTCATTCCAGATTCTTATTTTTGGAATGAGTCTTTAACTTTGGGGGTTCTGACTTTCTTTGAATTCTTTATGTATTTTAGATACTAGTCCTCTGAGGTGTTTTTGTACCATTGGAGTTTTGTTCATATAGTCTTTGCCTACATCTATGTGTTTAAGAGTTCTACTTATTTGGTGTACCAGCAGATTGAGTGTTTCTGTTTTAATATTTAGATCTTTGATTCATTTTTATTTTAGTTTAGTGCATGGTAAAAGATATGGGTCTAGTTTTAGTTTTTGGCATGTGGATAGATTTTCCATTACCCTTTATCAAAGAGATCATCTTTCTTCCAGTGAAGGTGTTTGGCACCTTTGTCAAAGATTAGGGGGCTGGGCCGGGAAACCAAGCAATGCGATTGCCACCCTGGTAAGCCACTGTGGCCTGCCAAGCTGCGGTCGCCCCAGGGCGAGACCCACCAGCACCTCCTGAGATCCGCGCCATGTTGGAACTTAGGGCCCGGGGAAACCGAGCAATGTGCTCGCCGCCCTGGTAAGCGGCTGTGAGCCTACCAGCGAGCGCGCTGCCTGAGACTCAAACAGTCTCCGCTTAATAAATGGGAGCCAGAGGTCTGAGCATCTCTTGGGAAATTGACTATATGCAATATAGCAAATAAGGGGGATTTCCTTCTACCATCTCTTTGAAGGCAAATATTGATATCACTGTTTTGCTTTGTTGTGATTAATGGTATTGCTCTGTTCAATATTCTGTTTTGATAAATTCTATAATGTTCTGTATTTCCTTTGATTTTGCTATACCTGATTGAAAGAACAACTATTGTGAAGATAACGAGATATACTATGGTACCTATTACTGTTATCCGGGTAATCTGCTGTGAATTTCTGTACCAGTTTCACTATACTGTCTCAATGGCTTTGTTCCATCTTGTTCTGTTGTGTTTTACTACCTTCAAAATAATAAAAAAAATTTAAAAAAACGATTAGGTGGCTGACTCAGTATGTTTAGAGTTGTTTCTGCATCTTCTAATCTGTTCCATTGATCTTCAGGTCTGCTTTTTGGCCAGTGCTATACTTTTTTTTTTTTTTTTTAAATCACAGTAGCTTTGTCGTATAATTTCAAATCAGGAATTGTGATGCCAAGTGCTTTTTCTTTGTTGTCCAGAATTGCTTTTGTCATTCTAAGCCTTTTCCAAGTCTAAAATGAATTTTAGGATTATTTTCTCTAGTTCTGTGAGATATACTATTGGAATTTTGATCTGGAATGCATTATTACATTTCTATAACAATTTTGGAAGTATGACTATTTTAACTATATTGGTTATTCCTACCCAAGAATAAGGGGTGTCTTTCCATTTTCTATCTTCTTTCATCTCCATTTTCAGAGTACTATAGTTTCCAATGTAAATGTCTTTTTCCTTCATTAGATTAATTCCTAGGTATTTAATTTTTTTTTTTTTTTGGATGCTGTTGTGAAAGGTGTTGTTTCTCTAATTTCCCTCTCAGTGAATTCATTATTTGTGTACAGGAGTGTTACTGATTTTGAGTGTTGACTTTGTATCCATCCAGTTATGCTACTGTATTTGGTTATTAAATCTTCCTTCTTAAACACATAGGTGTAGGCAAAGACTGTATGAACAAAACTCCAATTGTACAAGGACACCTCAAAGGACTAATATCTAAAATACATAAAGAATTCAAAGAAAATCAGAACCCCCAAATGGGCAGCCAACATCATCCTAAATTTGGTTATTAAATTTCCCTTTATAAAAAATCAGATTGAGATAAAGACCATCTATTCCAATTTTCTGTAGAGTATTTTTTTTTTTATCATGAATGGCTGTTGGTTTTGTCAAATGCTTTTTCTGCATCTGTTAAAATGGTCATATGGTTTTTGTCCTTGATTCTTGTTAACATGGTATATTACATTTATTGTTTTGTATATGTTGAACTATCCCTACATCCCTGGGATAAATGCTACTTGGTCATGGTGTGTAATCTTCTTGATAATTTGTTGCACTCTGTTTGCCAGTATCTTACTGAGGATTTTTGCATCTATGTTCATTAGGAAAATTGACTTGTAACTCTGTTTTTTGGTTGTGTCTTTCTCTGCTTTTGGCATCAGGGTAATTGTTGCTTCCAGGAATGAATTTGGGAGTATTGCTTCCTTTTCAATTTCATTAAGTAGTTTGAGAAGTATTCATGTTGGGTTTTGTTTAAATTTCTTAAAAATTGAGCAGTGAATTCATCAGGACCTGGGTTTTTCTTTGTTGGTAGGGTTTTTTGGGGGGGGAGGGTAACAGGAATTGAACTCAGGACCTTGAGCTTGCCAGGCAGGTGCTCTACCACCAAGATATATCCCCAGCCTGTTGGTAGGTTTTTAATTACATCTTCAATTTCATTGGCATATTGGTTTATTTAGAATTTTTATAATAAAAAAATTTGATTCCGTTTTGGTTATTCATATGCATGTAGGAACTTGCCAATTTCTTCTATGTTTTCCATCTTATTAGAATACAGGTTTTTGAAGTAGGTATGAATGATTTTTGGATTTCTGCAAAATCTGTTATGATTTCAATCTTTTCATTCCTAATTTGATGGATTTGAGTTTTTTCTTTCCTTTTTTTTGGATAAGGTTGTCAAAGGGTTTGTCAATTTTATTTAGTTTTTTCAAAGAATGAACTCACAGATTCATTGATTCTTTGTATTGTTTTCTTAGTCTTTTGCATTAATTTCTGCTCTGATTTATATTTATCTTTATAATTTCCTCCCTCATATGAGCTTTGGGCTTGACTTGTTCTTTTTCTAGAAGCTTAAGGTTCAACATTAGGTCATTTATTTGAGCTCACTTTTTTTCTCATATGGGAATTCACTGCTATAAATTTCCCTCATAAGACTGCTTTTGTGGCATCTCATAAGTTCTGGTACATTGTATTTGTATTATCATTTAACTGTGTTTGATACTAATTTCTTCTTTAATTTAATCTGTGATCCATTGATTTTTCAGGAGGTGCTATTTAGTTTTCATGTGCTTACAAAATTCTTGTGGTTTCTTTTGGCACTGATTTCTAATTTCATTGCACTATGGTCTGGTGGGTTAACTTCAATTCCTTTACATTTACTTCAGCATGTTGATGTGAGCTCGTATGTGATCTATTTTGAAGAACGTCCCATATGCAGCTGAAGAGAATGTGTATTCTGATGACGTTGGGTGGAATACTCTGTAGACATCTACTTAATCCATTTGTTTAAAACTTTGGTTCAGTTCTGATATTTCACTGCTTGTTTTTTGTCTAGTTGATCTATTTGTGACAGTGGGATGTCATTACAATTATATTAGTCCTTATTTGATTTTTTCAAGTCCATTAATATTTTTCTTATATAGTTAGGTGCACAGATATTTGTTGCATATATAGTTATGATTATTATCTCTTCCTCTTTGATTGCTCTCTTTATAAAGTTTTAGTGACTTCCTTTGTCTCTCTGAATCAGTCTTGTACAATACAATAGCTACGCCAGTTTTTTCTGGGTTCCTGTTGCATGGAGTATTATTTTCCATCCTTTGACTTTCAGTCTGTGAATTTCTTTTTAAATTAAATGTGTTTCTTGTATGCAGCATGTTGTTGGATTTTGCTTTTTGATACATTGTGTTAGTCTTTTTCTTTTGATTGGTGAATTGAGACCATTAACACTGATAGTTATAACTAATATGCATTGACTTATCCTTGTCATGTTATTTTCCTGTTATTGGTTCCCTTTTTCCTTCCAACTTTTTTTTTTTTTTTGTAACAGGCATGTACACTGCTGAGTTAAACCCCTGACTATCCCACCTCTGTTTAACTGCTTGCTCACCTGGTGAATTCATCCTGTTGGGATTCATGGAGTTGTAGTCTTTGTTATCTCTTTCTAGAATGTCCTTTAGAACATTTTGGAGGGCTGGTTTGGTACTCATGAATTTTTTAAGGTGTTCTTTGTCATAAAAGTACTTTTTTTCTCCTTCAAGTTTGGAAGATAGCTTTGCAGGGTACATAAATTTGGGTTGAAGATTGTTTTCTTTTAAGGTGTGATATACTTCACTCCAAGCTCTCCTTGACTTGAGGGTTTGTGTTGAGAAGTCTGCTGTGATGCTGATGGGCTTCACTTTTCTTTCTTCTTCTTTCTTTCTTTCTTTCTTTCTTTCTTTCTTTCCTCTTTCTTTCTTCTCTTTCTTTTTCTTCTTTTCTTTTTTCGAGACAGTCTCATTTGGTAGCTCAGGGTGACCTTCAACCCACTGTGTAGTCCAGGCTGGCCTTGAACTCATGGAAATTCTCCTGCCTCAACCTCCCAAGTGCTGGGATTGTAGGCCTGTACCACATGCCTGACTGGACTCTTCTTTACAGGAAATTTGTTTCTTTAAGGGCTTTCAATATTCTGTTCTTGTGTTGAATGTCTGGAAACTTGACTATTGTATCCCTTGGTGTAGATTTTTTTTTTGATCATGGTTAATTGGAGTTCTATATGCCTCACTCATGTGTAGGTCAAATTCTTTTTCTCTGCTTGGAAAGATTTCTAAGATGACTTCTGTGAATGGGTTTTTAAATGTCATTTGTGCTTTTTCATTGACTCTGATCAATCTTTCGTGATTCTTCTTTGCATCATCTAGCAGCTACTAGATTGATTTTCATTGTCCATTGCTATTTTAAAGAAATATTTCTTTTCATGTTTGCTAACCACAAGTTTTCTTCTATATCTGATCCTTTGTCCCCAAATTGTCTCATTCTACTGTGTATAGTTTCAATGATGTTTCTAATCACTTGGATATCTCTTTGAGTGTGTTTCATGGATTCTGTTTCTTTCCTAAGTTAGGTATTCATTGTTTCCATAATTTTGCTAACTGTTCTTTTTAAAAAAATGTGTATCTGTCTTAGTCACTAACCATGTCTTTTATTGTGGTCACCATCTCTGTAGTTATATCAGATATTATTTCCAGGGGCTGAGGATTTAGCTCAGTGGCATTGTGAGTTCGATCCCTGGTACCGATAAAAAAACAAAAAACAAAAAACAAACAAAAACCACAGACATTATTTCTGATTTGATTTTTTTCTAGACCCTCATTCATCTGCTCTGTAATTCTGCTGTTACCACTTCAGGGAGTCCAGGGCAGTGGCTTTCTGATTGTTCTACCTCATGGTCCTCTAGCTTTGCTTTTGGTAAGCTGGAAGTCTGGGGTTGCATCTTGCTTAAGAGTCTTCTCATTTTCTATTTTTTAAGTTCAATTCTTAGATTGATGCTTATAAATTGTTTATGGTGAGTATCTTTTTTGCTAGTATTTAGAACCCCAAGGAAGTGACTATTTCTCAGAGGTGTCTTCCAGGTATAGAAGACTTTTAGGTTTTGAGTCTGTTTCAAGATCTTAGCTCTTCTATTTATTGGGGATGAGAAGTGGTTGCCTATTTGGCCCAGGCCCTGGTTCTTTGGCACTGGCCTATAGCATCATTTATGGTCTTTTGGCAACCTCAGTGTTGGTATGCCAGAAATTAGTATACTCGTCAATAACAATAGCATCAAACATAGCCTAGAAAATGACAAGCTGTGGTAACTATTAGTTTGCCACCTTTAATCATATGAACTAGATTTCTGGATATATAACAAAACCTAAAACAAACCAGAAAATCATACACAGAAAACAAGCCCTCAATATGGCAATTGTGCCCTCAGGTGAGAAAATTTTAAAGGGGTTGAGGGGAAAAATAGAGAAAGAAAAGAAGAGGAAGAGATTAAATGCTAAGCTGGAGGATAAGGAGAATCACACAAACTTTGAGAAACTGGTACAGAAGACAGGAGGGAAAGGCAGAAGAAAAAAATAAAAATAAGAACAGAACCGAACAACAACGAAAAAACTAGAAAACTTGTTCACACTCATTTATAAACATGAACAAGCTATAAGAAGACACAAAGCAAAATGGAAACAAAAACAGGAAAGGAAAGAAAAAAAAAAGAAGAAAAATATAAAAAACAGTCTCTTAAAAGGCGTGTCTCTGCTATCACTGGTGGACAATATGGGAAGACAGAATCCAGATCCATATTGATTATTCCCAGCAAGACTGCTGTAAACTTTAAAGGATGACAGTGAATAATCCCAGCAAATTTACACTTTTAATCCCACTGAAGTTCATACTGGTTTCTGCCCGTGAGGCTGGAACCAGATTTATTCACTCCGTGTGCCTCCTGCTGGCTTGAACTGAGCTCCCGAAAGTCCTGCCAACTGGAACTTTCCAGCCTCGCCTGATGCTGGCCCACAGCTGTTCTGAGTTCTGAGCTCGGTTTGCCCCTCTCTAAGATGTCTACCAGCCAATCACCCTCTCCTGCAGGATGTCTGAAGTTGAATAACACACCAGCCATTGCAGGCCACTGTGTCCACTGCTCCATCCCACTGGTGTGTTCCTCTGTGGAAACCTCTGAGGTCACCAGTAGTCACTATGTGTCTACAAGTTTGAGCCACCCTCCCACATGGGGAGTCCAGGCTCTGGGGGGAAAAAAAAAACGCCACCTATCACCTCCTTTGTTGTTGAAGGCTCTCTCTTTTCCCTCCCCTTGGGCTTCAATTCTCACTTCAGATCCTCCCTGGATTTCAGAAACCCACTTCCTTCCTTCCTTCTCTTTGCCACCTTGCTATATTCCAGCATCTGGACACCAAATCTCGGAGAGGCTCTTTCTCTGTTGCTCACTACTCTGCCACCTTTCTGGAAGTGTACACCAATTGTCTTTTGAAGAGGCTTTTTTTTTTTTTAAGAGTAGGAAGAATTTATTGAAAGAAAGACAGCTTCTGCCTAAGAGGGACAGAAGGGGCCCTGGAAAGTGGGTTGCCCCTTGGAGAGATTTTATGAATAGGAAAAATATTATTTCATTCTACCATATATTATTTCCAGTGTATCTCATTCTTTTATGTAGATGCATATTTCTCCTTTTTCCTTCTTAATGACTTTGCCAAGTACTTCTTACAGGGCACCTTATGGTTAATTTTTCCAGTTTTGAATATCTGATAAAGCATTTAAGAAAACATTTTAAATGAACATTGAATACTAGATTAATGGAGACTGTTTTACTTTCTTTTTTTCTTTTAAGTTGTTTCTCCATTGTCTTCTAGCTTTTTTGGCTTTCAATAAGATGTTATTATTGTTGAAAGGATATTGAGAGGTCATTTTTAGTTCCTATGTACAATATTTTTTTCCTCTGGCTGGATTTGAGATTTTTATCTGTTTATCTGTAATTACAAGCAAACAAGAATATGATGTGTATTGTAGTTTTTATATGTGCTTTTTTCCTTGGAGTTTGTTGTGCTTCTTGGGTTTGTGGGTTATAAATTTTATCTCATTTGAAAATTTTTCAGCTGTCAATTCTTCAAACAATTGTTTTATTCCTTCTTTATTTTCTCTTTTAGAGACATTAGTAATTTTTATATTACACCACTTATAATTACTTTGTTCAAATTGGTTTCTTTATTTTTCCAGTCCACAAATTCTGCACTTTTCTTTCTGTGTTTTAATCTCTTAATCCTAGAATTATATTCTTTATCCTTGATACTGCATTTTCATTTCTAGTATATGGAATATACTTATAATTGTATTTTAGTATTGTTGCTACTGGTTTTATCTTCTGAGACATCTCATTTTTATTGTTGCTTGACTGATTTTTTCTCTTTCACAAGGATTGTGTTTTCTTGCCTTTTATGGTATCCTGGTAATTATTTTTTCACATCCAAAGGTTTATTTACTTGACAAAAATACAAGGTGATATTATCAGTAATGGAGAGACAACCTTGGTTAGTTAAGACTAAACCTTATACACTTTAAAAAAAATCTGTCAAATTTTATTATAAACATTATAAATGCAGAAAATCTCCTCTGGGATCTTAAGATCTCCTCTGGGAAACTTGCATTATCTCTTTATTTTACCCTTTATATACATTTGAGTTTTTCATATAAGAGAAAACTTGTGGCATTTATCTATTGCCTCAAGGTGAATCTATTTTCCTTCAAATGATTCAAGTTTATCCTTTATAGCAGAGTAATATTCCATTTGTATTAATGCCACTTTTTTATTCATTCATCTGTTGATGGACATACAGGTTACTACTTTTAAGATTAAGTTATTGTGAATTGTACTACTATTAACATGGGTATATACATATCACTGTAATATGATGTCTTTAACTCTTTCTGGACAATACCTAGAAGTGGAATAGCTGGGTAAAATGGCATTTCTAGTTTAAGTTTATTCAAGAATGTGTATACAAAATTCCATAGCAGTTATACTAGTTTATATTTTCACCAATATTGTATGAGGATTTCCTTTCCACTTTAGCTTCATCAGCATTTATTATTTGATTTCTTGATGATAATCATTCTTGCTAGGGTAAGATGAAATCAGAGTGTTCTTTTAATTTGCATTTTTCTAATGGCCAGAGATCTTGCAAATAATTGGTCAAGACAAGTGCAAATGATACCAAGTTTCTATATTTATTAAAGGTAGGAAAAGAGGCCTGAGAGAGTGAGTTTGGGCCAAATGAAAGTAGGAAACGAAGTATACCCTACAGTGTGAGGTTTACAAGTCTCGTTTTCTATTCTCATCACATTGTGGGGAGCTTATATTTGTAATCCATGGAAAAGTTTTTGGAATTTTAGTGAGTTAATTTCAATCTATCACCTCCAGTACAACCCGTGGCAAGTGTAAGGTCACTAAGACATATTTTTAGTTATGGGCAGCCAAGGGGTCTTGGGTCTGACCCAGATGAAAGTTCATGGAACAAAGACCTCAGCCCAGGGCCTCACCTGGATTTTATTAACTCAAGAAGGGAGTGACTGGGAGTGACTGTGAGAAAGGCAAAAATTATGTGATTACTGTGAACTAGGTTAGCTAAGAGGCCAAAAAGTACCTCTGCAATATGCAGAGAGAAGGATGTGCAAAGAGACCAATCTGCATAACACAATTGTGGTAACATTTAATGTTTAGGTAACAGTATTTTAGTTTTGATGTGCAAACCTTTTTTGCCCTGGGAAGTCATAGCCTCTTATCTCCAGGCTCAAACCCATTTGACAGCCCTAGAGCATTGGCTCTACATCCCACTGGGCTCAACAATTTGGGAGACACTGAAGCAGGGAGACAGTGATTGTCACCTGGCTTTAAAGATTATGCAGCGGTACTTTAGCTAGCCCTATTTACATTGCTTAGAGCCAATTACAGGAAAAAATAGCTTCCAAGCTCTATAATTATCAGTACATGGAAATAGGTTTAGCCAAAGTAGGGGTAATTGCTCTGTATTTAAGGAGAACCATCCAGGTGGTCCTCTGCAGTGAAGGTGGCCTACCATGTGAAAAAGAACACAGTGGCAGAGAGCTCAATGGCAACTGTTCTTTTTATATTTTCCACTCCTCAGGCTAATGCCAGATTTAGGCCATGCTATCCAAAACTTCACATGAGGAAGATATGAATAATTGAAAAGCAACAAACTCCCCAAATTTAAAGACCTAATCCAAAAATAGGCATGTGAAATAAACACACACTTCTCAGGTGAAGAAATACAGACAGCAAATAAATATATGAAAATGTGTTCAACATCAGTGGTCATTTAAGAGATGCAAATTAAAACAACACCGAGATTCCATCTCACTCCAGGAAGAATTGCTATCATCAAGAAATCAAGCAATAACAAATGCTAGAAGGGCTGTGGGGAAAAAGAAATCTTTATCCACTGTTGGTGAGGGTATAGACTGGTGCAACCACCATGGAAATCAGTGTGGATATTTCTCAAATAACTAGAATTTGAGTTCCATTTGACCCAACTATTCCCCTTCTTGGTATCTTCCTCAAGGAATTAGAAGCATCATGCCACAGTGATATATGCACACCACGTTCATAGCAGCAGTTTGTAATAGCTAAATCTTGGAAACTGCTCAAATGCCCATCAACTGAGGAATGGATAAAAAAGATGTGATTTTTTTTTACACAATGGAGTTCTACTCAGTCATTAAAAAAGGATAAATTTGAGATATTTATTGCTAAATGGATACACCTTGAAACCATACTGTTCAGTGAAATAAATCAGACAAACATGTATAAATATCACGTTATCTATCTTTGTGGTATGAGAAACTGAAAATACAAATAACAACCAAATTGTAAGATTATGAAAAAGGACAAAATTATTCAAAAGGAAAGAGGGATGGGGGAGAGGGAAAAGAAAGAAAGGAAAACAAAAGTGAGAAAAGAAAGGTAAAAGAGAAACAAAACTTTATAACTAAGAAGGGGAAGATGAGTTGAAAAGAGAGGAGAGGAATGGGAGAAAAAAGAATCAAGATGTATCATGTACAGGTACAAATTCTCTATGAGAATGTGATTATTATATAAATCTAAATTGTACCAATAAACTTAATCAAAAAGCAGAAAACAAAATTGCACATGTGAAGTCCATGTGCAGGGCTTTGGGAACGGTCCTGCACATGTGTCCTGGGATTTTGTAATGAACAGGTCATGCCTACTTCCCCAGCCAGCTTTGCCACACCCTAATCTCCTGTCTTTCCTGGAGTCCTGACCAAGGGTTCAGTCAGCCACTAGATGTCAGTCCCTCTTCCCAAGTGATTGCCAGGACGTACAACTCTTAGTGCAGGGACTTATGTCTCTTCCTGGTCACCAAAAGTGTCCCAGGCCATTTAGGTTCATATGCTCAGATTCATTGGCTTGCCACTGACCAAATCAAAGGGGGCCATATATTTGGGTAAAATGGAAAAAGATTTACTTAAAACTAGCTCTGAGGAGATGGGGGGGTCTATTTGCCTCAGATCAAGATCTCTCCCTTTACAGCTGCGCAAGGGACTTTTAATAGTAAGGGAGGGAGGAGGGGGGACACAAAGAGTTAATGCAAATCTCCACACTTACTTCATCACTGCTATCCTTCTTCAGTTCATTATCTCGTTTCTTATGAGAGGAAACTGGGATCCAGGCTTCCTGGTGTCAGCATCTTCATATTCCATTCCTTCATCTTGGCTGAGGAGAGGTGGGGAAAGTTATTTATGCCCTAGGCTTACCAGGAAGCCATTTGTCTCTAAAGGTTAAAAAAAAAAAAAACCAACTAACCTTTAAAATTCCAGCACAAAATGGAATTTTTCAGTGCTGGTTACAAGACTAGAAAGGGAAGAGTCAGACACCTACATGCTTGAATCAGTTATTAGTTAAGGAGTGTGTTTTTCGTAGATCTTACTTGTATCTCCAAGATGGTTATTTCAATATTACAGATGAAAAAGAAAATTTTTATATGTTATTGAATTTGATGTTTTTAGCATCTGTGAATTGGTGAGGATAGGAATATAGTTCCATTTTAGTGATAAGAAATCTAAACCTGGAATGGTACAATGACTGTAAGGAAAAAAAAAACACTCAAAAAGTCAGTGGGAAAGGTAAGATGGAGTTTTGATTTATTTTTTACCCCAAATTCAGGTAAGTGGGTTTCATTATTTGTCTATCTTCAGTAGGATTTTCTGCAGAATGGTGAGGTGGGAGATATGTTAATCAGGGCTACAATAGATCTGATTGTTTTATTTGTCCTTCCAGCAAAGGGGTGAATCATGCCTAGGAAGGTCAGCAGAATTGAGTCCGGAGGAAAGGAGAGCGAACAGCACAATTCATGGATTTCACGCATCTTCAATTACAAATGCTATATCACCTTCCTGACTGGCTGTTATAGTTGCCACTGGAAATTCAGGCGATGGGAAAAAACTAAACTTGGATCTTGTTGCTGCACTCGGGTATGGAGAGATGGGAAGCAGCTGGCTCACCTTTCTCAGAAGTGGGGAGCGTGGGCTGACTGCTGGCCATCAGAAAGGGCTCACTAGCATTGTCTGGGACTGTTGTCCAGGGGACTTCTCAGGCTTCAGTTCTTCCATGCTATTTCTGGTTTCTATTTCTAGTTTAACCAGAGTTAGTTAAACTTCCTGAAATGTGTACTTGCTGAGTTCTTTTCCTTCACTTCTAATATTATTAATATTACGCTATTTTATGGTGCTGGTGATTGAACTCAGGACCTTATGTATTCCAGCAAAGCACCTACACCTGGAACCCCTCACTTCTGTTCCTTACTTTTCCATTTCTATACTATCTCTTTTATGTCATTCATTCACTCATTTTTAAAAAAAATTTATTTAAAGAGAAAACAAAACAAAACAAAACAGAATAAAGGGTAGCAACATTACAGAATTCCAAGAAAAAGGAAAAGAACAACAACAAAAAAATCCTAAGAAATTATTACTTGACAAAAAATTACATAGTGACTTCTTGGAAATAGCTGTTCAAATTACAAAGTTAAAACATGTAAAGTAGACATTCAAACAGTGACACTGTTAACAGTTCTGCTCCATGATCTGACAAAAACAGCAATATGGTCATCCATCTTACCCATGCAAATATGCATGCAATTATATCAAAAGGGTAAAGTTAAACACAACAAAACAGAACAAAGCAGATCACAAGAAAGCAATGTAAGAGACATAAATTTCAAAACTAGATAATCGGAGATATTCACCCTCCATCACACTGACTCTTGTTTTCTTACAAATAGTTGTCCATATTGTCACATACAGGGAATTCAGATGAAACAACATAGCATGGAATTGATCTGAGCAGGACGAGGAGGGCACTTCAGGTCTTCAAGACCAGACATTAAGGAAGCCAAGAATGGCTGTCATAGTATTTCTCATTCTCCTCAGTACAGCTGTCCATACCTTCATATGTGTTGAACTTAAACAAGACAAAGCAAGCTAAAATCACTTTGAACAACAAGTGATAGTTTTGCTGGATTTCACATCATGACATTATGGAATCAGCACTGTGTATTGTAGTGTCTCTTTTTCTTCAAAGTAGTTGTTCATTTCAACATGTGTTATATAGTTGGTTCTCATAAACTGTTTATAAGCACTATGCATGCATGAGTCTCTACATGTATATCTATCATTTTGGTATTAGAGGGAAAAACAAACAAAGCAAGATAAAACAAAACAATTCCTAGAAAATCATGAGGCAAAAAAGTCACATAAAACCGCAATATAAGGTGATCTACAATGGTTACCATGATGTCTCAGCAGTATATAACAACATTAATAAAAACAAAGCATTGGAAACATTATAAGGCTTTAAAAGCAAGTAATAATCAAACCAGAGTGGGTATCTTAGTGAATCTTGTCATCTTCAGTGTAGTTGCCTATACTCTTAGACTTGATGCTATCCATTACAACAGATTTAAATACAATCAGTCAATACAAAGTAGCAATCTAACAACCCAGATTCAAATAAGATCAGTCATAATAAGACAGTGTAAGTTATAAAGGGCTTCAGATTAAGTTGATAGGAAAATTAGGGGTGATTACCATAATATGGCCTCTTATTTTGGGGATAGACTTGACCATGTCCTCAAATCTAGTGTAAGTAGACAAACTGGAATAGCATGTAATCCATCCAAGCAAAGTGATGAGAATAACGTAAATTTTAAATCTTGCTACCCAGTTAACAATATCCTCTGCCTCCTGTTTTTAGACTATTCCTCCCCTTTCACTCCCATGGGGTGCACTGCTTGTTTTGGGTCCCACTGCCTTCCTATATAGAGCATCTCAATGGACCCTATCTCCTGATCTACTCTGCCTGCATTTCTCTCTGTTAATATTTCAAGGCCATATATACTAGAGATTACAGCCAATCTTCTTCTGCCTTATTTCTGCTATTCTGTTTTTCTGCCATTGGTTGTCTATTTTTCTGTTCCACTCCACTATATGCCCCATTCACTGAGGCCTCTCTGCCACTGCTCCTGAAATGCTCATATTCTTGTTCTGTCTCCCTAGAATGTCCTTCAGTATTTGTTGTAGAGTTGGACTGGTGGTCACAAATTCTCCTAGTTCCTCTTTGTCATGGAAGCATCTTTTTTCTCCATTAATTTCTAGAGAGAGTTTTGCACAATACATCAATCTGGGCTGGAAATTGTTCTCCTTCAGTGCTTGAATTACTTCACTCCAAGCTCTTCTTGACCTGATGGTCTGTGTTGAGAAGTCTGCCGTGATTTTGATGGGTTTTCTTTATAGGTGATCTGTTTCTTTTCTCTGATGGCTTTTAATATTCTGTTCTTATATTGAATTCCTGGGATCTTGATTATTATGTGTTTGGGTGGAGCTCTGTTTGGGTTGTAGGTGGCTGGAGTTCTGTATGCTTCATACTTCTGCATATCATTTCTTTTCTCTATGCTTGGGAAATTTTCCTTAATAATTTCTGTGAATAGCCTTTGTAATTCCTCTGTTTTGACTCCTGATTCTTCATTCACATGCTTTATTCTTAAGTTATAGATCCTCTTGTCATCTTCCAGTCTTTGTATCTTTACTGCCTACTCCCTTGTTATTTTTAAGAGATCTTCCCTTTCATGATCACACATTGCAAGCCTGTGTTCAATTTTTGGTAGTCTATATTTGGTTTCTTTCAAACAGTTTTGTCAGCTCTATGGAGTCTTTAGTATCCTGATAATCTCTTTGAATCTGCTTCATGAATTCTAGGTTTTTTCTGTAATCTTCATTAAATTTTTCTCTCCTTTTATGTTCCTCCATTCTTCTGTCTGTGTCTTCTTGAGTGGTGCCCAGCCTTTCTTTTAATATCTACTTATTATTAATATCTACTTATCTCTTGTTTAATTTGAATTAATATTAATTTGAATTAATATTTCAGTTTTGGTCCTGCTTACGAGGTCCTGAAGATATCTCTTTATGTCTGCTACTGCTGTGTTTGATGTTGCATGTTTGCTGCCCTCAATCTCTTTTGTATTTACCTCTCCTGGATCAATGTTCTCAGGGTTGGGGGCTGGGGTTTTTTTCTTATTTCTCCCTTTTGTCATGTTTTTGGTCCCTTCCATACAAGTGTACAGTGTAATTCCCAGACCCTTTTCTTGTTGGTTAAGGCTCCTCTAGAGGGCACAGGCTAGGAGCTTTTGCCCACTTCAATAGGCTATCAGAGATTAGAATTCATGCACAGGCAGTGTGCGCTGGCTCCTCCCCTCCAGGGCAGTCAACTTTTGCAGGCCTTCACTGCATCAGTGTGTGCCAATCTCATGGAGTTAATTTGCAGTGACTTACCTGGTCCTGGCCAGGGGTGCAGCCTAGTCCAAGCAGATTCCACCAATCTGCTCGGTGAGGGGAGCAACCAACTGAAGCCACTTCCTTATGGAGTTAGGGCTGTCCTGCCCAAATCCAACATGTTGCCCAGTCAGTTTCCCCTTTCCTGTGGGAGGGTCTTATTCCCATCACTCACCGTGTGTTGATGCTGGTCCCCAAAAACTGCTGGGTTCCCCTACCTCCAACTTCAGCGTGGCTGCGGTGAGAATTTACGGTGCCTCTGGGTGGGTCACGTGCAGGGCCGGTCCGGGTGAGCCACACTCAGGGCTGTTCAGCTCTGCACTCTGGCGGCTCAAGCCAGTCGCTTCAGTGCGGATTGCTTGGAATCAGGTGGCTCAAGGAGGGCACTGTGCTTGCTGATCTTAGCTTCTGTGATGGTAGCCCCAGGACCTCATATTTGAGCAGTTTTTTGCACTTTAGTTTCTTCCTGGGTTGTGAGAGTCCATCTCTCTCTGTTTGGGTCTCTCCAGGGTGTTTTATTCTGGCATTTGAGCTGTCTCTCTCAGAGAGGGTCCCTCTCCTGCTACCTACCAGTCCTCCATCTTTGGTACACTCCCTCATTCACTCATTTACTCACTCACTTTTACTTTTACTCATTAAGTGAATCTTAAATAAACATGAGATTTTTTGGCTAGGAATTATAGTGATGCACAGATCTTTAATTCTCTTTTCTCTGTGAGTTCCAAGTGAAAATTTGCTCATCAGAAAAAAAAAAAAACCAGAAAGTGGGAAACAAGGCACTCCTTTATTATTAGTCAAGCTAGTGCTTGATTTTTCTAGTGAAGTACTCTAGTAAGGCCACATGGTGCAATGTGTGCTGGCCACATGGATGGCCTCTTTCTTCCTCTTAGCCACGAACTGGGACTCTCTGGTGGCCACTCTGGTATATCAACTGATGAGTACAGTGGGGGTCCAAAATATCTGAACCTTTGCTTAATTATAAACATGGTCCCACTAAGGTCCAAGAATCAACTAACTGGGTCTCTAATTTCTTATCCCTGGCGTGGGGAGCACAAGGAAAGAGGTCAGAAATGGGAGGTGGTATGGTTTGTATCTAGATGTCCTTCCCAAACCTCAAGTGGTCATAGGTGGGGCTTTTTGGAGGCGGCTGCATCTAGAATATGTGATACTGGGGTTAAGGATATGATGCTGAGATTGATGCATAGTGTGATGTTAGGATTATCAGTGCCCCATCCTGGGTGTGAGTGCTGCTTGATGGCTAACCTGGATAGAATATAAGAGACAGAAAGGGCTACTGTTGTTGCTTGCTGCTTCCTTGCTACTTTGCTGCTTTGCTGCCCACCTGCTTTTTACCTGTCATGAACTGTTTCTCCTCTGCAATGCCCCTCTGTTATACGTCCTTGCCTTGTAGCCAGCCAATGATGGATTGAAGCTCTATGAACTGTGTGCCAAAATAAACCTTTCCTCCTTTAACTTTGGGTGTTGTATATTTTGTCTCAGCAATAAGAAAAGTAACAAAAACAAGGGGCTTCCCTAGAGTACACAGCTATGTTCTTCTTTCCCCTGTATCTTTCGTGTCTAGGTGTTTTGTGTCTACACTAGACACGAGGTGGTTCAGGCATGGTTCTTGCTTTCATGGAATTCACATTCTATTGGGAGTTTCAAATATGCACACTCTCAACATAGTGAGAAAAGTGCTTTAATTGTATGTACATGAACATAGGGACACATCAAGGAAGGAGCCAAAGATAACTTCATTTGGAAGATGAAGGTGTAAAAATTTGATAAGTAGATAATTGTAGACGGTAGAAGAAATGGTATTGGGGGAGGAGTCAAAGGGCATGGTGAGCTTGGAGAGTGGTAGGTTTATTTTAGGTGAAGCAGAAATTCCTGATGAAGTGATAGAAATTGAAGCTAGAGATGGAGGTGAGTCTAATGTTACATGGTTTTTAAGAACTGACTTCTGCCATACAGAAAATAAAGCATACGTAAAGAGGGTTTAGGCTGTAACCCAGTGGTAGAGCATGAACTTAGCACGCATGATGCCCTGGATTTGATATCCAGCACCAGAGACGGGGAAAGTACCTAAAGGTTTTAACCTGGTGATGTGGTCTGAGATATGTTTTCCAATTACTATTTGATTGTATGCAGGATGTGTTAGAACATACAACACTAATGCAGGAGGCCTCTGCCTCTTTACGTACAAAGATAAAACAATAGCAGTATTCCAAATAAGAGGTGTTGGTGCCCTAGATTGGACAAGTGATGATAAATATGGAAAAAAATAAATTCAATAGATCTTCATTACATAGGGGTGAGGTAGGAAGTCACATAAGAGGCATAAAAAAGGCTATAGAGAGACAAGTAAAGGGAGAGGCTCCATAGGAAAAATGGTAGGTAAAACAATGCATCATGGTCTAGGAATATGAATGGATCCTAATTATGACTGTGCTTGGGTTGGTTATGTGGTGTCTCTCTCCATAGTGAGGGAATTGAACTAGATACCTCTTAAGGTCTCTAGATAATTTTCAAGTCCACGTTTTGGTCAGGAGAAGGAGTACAGCATATTGAATAAGCACTAATAAGATATTGTGCTTAGGGAAAGATTACATAGATTCAATGTATTATTACTGACTGCCTCAAAATTAGAAATCCACCACTATGAGAGTTTGAGCAAGTTACCTAACATGGCAGAGTCCTCATTAAAATAACTGAGACAATAACAATAGGATCAACTGGGGTTGTTAAGAGAATAGAAGAGGTAATTTGTGGAAAAACTTTGACTTGTGCTTGGCACACAATTACCACTCAGTAAACGTTATTATTGTACTGTTCTTGGAGTCACTGAGTTGTGAAGTGACCTGTAGAAAAGATGGTACAGGGGACTCTTGGTGAAGGCGTAAGATGGGCAAAAGTCCAGAGACAGAAAATCACAAGGTATGTCTAGGGAGAAATGAATTTCCAGTGTAGACATTAGGGACATGTAAGGGAATAAGTAATAAGAAGTAGGTTTGAAAAGGAATGTTTTGATCAAGTCATGAAGCATCTTTATGCCAAAATAATGTATTTTAACTTTATCAGTGGGGAGCTATTGAATATTTTTCAGCCAGAGTGGTGACAGTGAGAGTTAGAAACTGGAAATAGATTTATCCAACAACAAACCAAATGTATTAAGCACTTAATATATACTATTATAACTGAGACACCATAGGGCCCTGGACCTTGTGGACTGACTTAGATAATAAACAATAAGAGAAGAGAAATGCTTGCAGACAGTAACGAGAGCTTTTAAGACAATAAAATAGAAACATGTATTAGAAACTTGGACAGGAAGAGAAAACCTCTTAAAATGTGTGCTTTGATTTGTCTCCTAAATGAAGAGACAGAGCCAGCCTTATGAGTATCAAGGGGAAAAGTGTTTCAGGCAGAAGAACTGAGAAGTACAAAGCTCCTGAGGTGGGAACAAATTTGGTTATGTTTTAGAAACCAAAAAGTGGCCTGGGTGGCTGGAGCCCCGAAATAGAGCCGGAGTGTAAAATAGGATGAGGTGAGAGATGTAAAGGCTGGCGGTGTAGGAGTGTGGGCCGGGCAGGCAGTTTGGGTGACATTTTAACACAGTAGGAAGCTCAGGGAGGGTTTTGAGCAGGGGCGTGACATTATTTGACGTATGTTATTAAAACTCTATCCAAGTTTCCTGTAGAGAAAATGTGTAAGATCTGAGTCGTCTGTGCTTTCACTCTCTTATACTCAGAGGATGGTAGTCTGCTGCCTAGATATGCATAAAGTCTCTTTCAGCTTTTTGGAATGCCCTTTCTATGTTTTTGATTTTATTTTATTTTTATCGGTACCGGGGATTTAACACACGACCGTGCGCTTGCAAGGCAGGTATTTATGCCGTTGAGCTAAATCCTCAGCCCCATACTTTGTTTTTTATTCTTATGCCTCAAAAGAACCTCAGAATTTAGATGGGGCAGGGATTATTCTTGCTGTTTTCAACATATTAAAATGGTATACAAAGAGGTAGTTTGCTATTCATGTGATCAGAGTCTTTTACGATTATGAATCAGCAACCCAAACTTAATCTTTTTTTTTATTTTAAAAAGGAAAAAAAAACCAAAATTTCAAAACAAGTTAATAGGAAGGTAACAATGATTAATACATTGTGTATTGTTATCTTTAAATTTGTTATTCAGAATACAAGATATACGCATTTAATTGTCCAAATAATATTAGCACAAGCCTTTCTTTTCAATGAACTGAGAAAAAATTGGTAGTATAACTATATATATATGATTGATAGTTAAGATAGTTAAAGACCCAATCCAAGTGTGTGTGTGTGTGTGTGTGTGTGTGTGTGTGTGTGTATACACACATAAAAGAGGAGAGGGAAAAGCAAATATATATATATATATTTTTTTTTTCTTTTCCCTCTCCTCTTTTTCCTTTTCCCCCATTCCAGTTTCTCTTTTCTTTTGAACAGTTTTTTTCCCCATTTTACAATATCTGTTGTATATTTTGGATCTTATTTACTCTTTGAGCTTCTCACACTAGGGAGACAGTACGATGTTTGTACATGAGCATCTGGTTTATTTTACTTATGAATATGGTATCGAACTGCATCCATTTGTGTATAAAAGTCTCAAGTTTAACCTTCTTTATGGATGAGTAGTACTCCACTGTATAAAAAAGCCATATCTTTCTTATGTTGATGGACATTTGAGTTGTTTCTAAGATTTAGCTATTACAAATTGTGCTGCTGTGAACATGGATGAACATATTCCCCCATTGCTGTGGTATGATGTTTTAATTTTTCTGGGAAGATATCCAGAATAGCTGGGTCAAATGGGACCTCCAGTTCTAGTTTTTTGAGGAATCGCCACACTGATTTTCATAGTGGTTGCACCAGTCTACACTCCCACTAACAGAGGAGAAGGGTTCCTTTTTCCCCACAGCCATTCATTATTTTTTGATTTCTTGATACTGGCCATTTTTTCTGGGGTGAGATGGAATCTCAGTGTTGTTTTAATTTGCATCTCTCAAATGACCAGTGATGTTGAGATTTGTATATTTATTTGCACTTTGTACTTCTTCATCTGAAAAGTGTGTACACATCTCAGATGCCCATTTTTGGACTGGGTCTTTAAATTTGGGAGGTCTGATTTTTTTTTAGTTCTTTATATGTTCTTGATAGTAATCCTTTGAGGAACAGCTGAAAAACATTTTTTCCCACCTGTGGGTTTTCTCCTCACTCTGTTGGTGGTTTCCCTTGCTGCACAAAAACTTTTTAATAAGATGAGATCCCAGTTGTTGACTCTTTGTGATACTTACTGTGTGATTGGGGTTTTATTCACAAAGTCTTTGCCTATACCAATGTCTTCAAGAGTTTTACCTATTTTATCTTCCAGCAGATTTAATGTTTCTGTTTTGATATTAAGAGCTTTGATTCATTCTGAATTAAGCTTAGTGCATGGTGAGAAGTATGGGTCCAGTTTTAATCACTGGCATGTGAGTAGCCAGTTTTTCCAGCATTATTTTTTAAAAAGGCTCTCTTTCTCCAAGTGAATGTGCTAGGCAGCTTTGTCAAGGATAAGATGGCTTGGTGTGTCTGGAGTTGTTTCTGTATCTTCTAATGTGTTCCATTGATCTTTGGGTCTTTGGTTTTCCCCCAGTATCATGCTGTTTTTTTTCACAGTACCTTCCCTTTAGAGTATAATTTCAAGTCAGGGATTGTGCTGCCCCATGCTTTGCCTTTGTTACCAGAACTGTCTTTGCTATTCTAAGTCTCTTCTGGTTCCAAATGAATTTTGGGATTTTTCTCTAATTCTGTGAGATATGCTTTTAGAACTTTGTTTGGAATTGCATTAAATCTGTGTAACAATTTTGGAATTATGGCCATTTTTACTATATTGGTTTTTCCTACCAAAGAGCAAGGGATTTCTTCCCATTTTCTGATGTCTTCGTTAATCTCCTTTTCCAGGGTACTGTAATTTTCAATATATATCTTTTATATCCTTTGTTAAATTGATTCCTAGGTATTTTGCTTTTTTGTATGCTATTGTGCACAGTGTTATTTCCCTTATTTCTATCTCAGTGAGTTGTTATTTGTGTACAGAAAGGCTATTGACTTTTGAGTGTTGACTTTCTGTCCAGCTATGCTACTGAATTTGCTTATTAAATCTAGCAGTTTTTTAGTGGAGTTTTTGGGGTCTTCTATGTAGAGTATCATGCCATCTATAAATAATGATAATTTAATCTCTTCCTTTCCTATCATTATTTATTTATTTATTTATTTGAAAGAGAATAAAACAAAAGGGGGCAGTACAGAGCAGATCAGAACAGGACAACATAGGCAACACAGTACTTTACATTAAGTCAACTGGACATCAACAGTATCTAACACTATATCTCTTACTCTGCTATAGTTGAGCATAGTTTCAAATACAATAATATCAAACATAACACAATAGTATAAAGCCATGCATAGAGTGAAAGAATTACAGGGCTTTCTGAACCGAATAACAGAAAATG
>PVJX010023819.1:0-30458 GCA_004027295.1 Dolichotis patagonum | reverse complement strand
TCAGTGTGAGTGTGTTCTGTTTATGCAATTCCCCATATCGTTCTAATACCACATCATTGTGTTTTACCTCATACCTGACTCCTTCCCGTGAGACTCCAGAGATTTCTTAGCTTTCCTGTGCTCCCCCGTTCTTCCTGCCCCCGGCATACCTGTTGGTTTTAGTTCAACCTCCTAGAGTCACCTGTAAATGCTTTTTGCTTCTAGCCCACCATGGTGAGCTTCTTCTGTGCTGTATTTATTCAACTTAGGATTGGAGTTGGAGAATCTGAAAATCTCCAATGCATACAGTAAAACAACCACTTCTACTACACATCTGTCTGGATCTCAGAAATATAACATCCTAAAAGATCTTTGTATAACAGACCAAAATTACACAGATTGTCATATCCCCATAAGAAATCACCAAAATTAGTCTAAACCCCTTTTTGTTTCCTTGCTGTCTCAGTATCTTACACATCACTCAGTTCTTCCTTGATCATCTGGCTTCTTAGAAGACTCAGACGCTGCACATTCAGCGACATTTTCTTACTATGTAAGTGAACTTTTCCAGTACAACCATGGAATTCAAAACCCTTCCCACCTGCCTCATGTCTCAATATTTCTCTTACTTCTTGTTGTAATTGAAATCTAGACAAAAACACTGAAGCAATTAAGATAGTCAAATTACCATTTTCAACTTTATATTGGTGAAAACCTCATATGCATTCAGTAGAAATCTTATTTCCAATTCTGAATTTCAATCTTTTCCTTGGTTAGGAACATGTAGCATAGTGTTTGCAGTGAGGCATAGTCCCTAGGAAAGTAAACGAGTGATAATTCTACATGCAGTGGGTTACTAGACTCTGATGCTCAGCATGACAGGTGTATCAGACACACCTGCCTCACAGCTTCAACTGAAGATTGTATTGTAGAACATGTCCCACTGTAAGCTGAGAACCGTCACTATTTTATAAGGATCCTGCTTACCCACAGCCCTGTAAAGCAGTCTTTCCTTTATTCCACAAATAGCAATGATCTTGGAATTGAGACACACTGACATTTTTCCTCAAATCAAACAAATAAAAAACACCCTGTTTAAGGTATACTAGAAAGATTTGCAGATGTTTTCAAATAGTTGTAAAATACTACCAAAAATTGACAGACCTATCACCTTGCTTTTTGTTTGTTTGTTTGTTTGTTTGTTTTTTTGTGTTTTTGTGACAGTGTCTCACTATATGGTTCAGGTTGGCCTTGGGCTCACTTTATAGCCCAGGCTGGTCTTGAACTTGCAAATGATTCTCATGCCTCAACCTCCCGAGTGCTGGGATTACAGACATGGCTTTTTGTTTTACTTTCACCAGTATGGTTATTCTTCACAACTGTCTGTCCTGGAAATCTATGTATGATACTGTACTCTGAGTTTCCTACTCTCCTTACCTCCAGTAATATTGTTTTACTCTCAGTTCTGTCACCCATTTCTACTGTCATTCTCTCCAGAAATTGTCGTTAGATAGAATTATCCAGAACAACTCCAAATCTTAATTATAAACACTCCTATGGTAGTTCCATACTTTTATATTAAAATGTAAACAATCCTAAAATCCTAACTCTGCAGATCCTTTGATTCTTCCATGTTCTCCATCCACTGAAACTGATACTGCCGCGTTGATTTTCTTACTGTATTACTAATTCCTTTTTACCACAGGGAGATTCCCTGGGGCTGTCACTAAAACTGTCTCTGCACCAGTCTCTTTGGTCTTTTCTGTTTTCTTGCTGCCTTTGATTAGATTAGTTAACCCTAATGCTGGCAAACTCCCATTATCCCCTTATCCACATTGTGCACCAGGAAAGCCAAGCAGAGATGAGGAAAAATATGCAAATAGTAATCGGATTGGTCTCACTTTAAATAGGACCACAAAGCTCAAGAGAATCCTCAGGGTTTAGACAATTCTGTATTTTCTTAAGAAATGTAAGTTTCCAGTATCCTTTATCATACTATTCCTCCTTCTATCAAGTTGTTCTTAACAGAACTTTTCAACTACATTGTTAAATTAAGATTAAGGGGAAAATGAAATACTATGAATTAGCTTTGTCCTTCCTTATGGAAGACCACCCAATTTAATTTTAATTAATCTACTCCGGTCAGTTTCAAACTGAGGTACACAGTGACCAATCCTTACTTCTTGTTTAGTTCTATTTGTCTTATCTCGTGGACAGCTAGTCTCTCAAAAGCAAAGATAAAAGAGCTTACTCTTTAGGGCTGTGGGTATAACACAGCGGCACAGTGCCTGCCTGGCAAGTGCAAATCCTGAGTTCAATTCCCGATACACACACACACACACACACACACGAGGGAGATGGGATACTAGGAACTGAACAAAAGATTTTCACAATGAGGTACATCTTTGATCTTTTTCAATTAATTTTACTTTTAAATTTTATGTTGAGGCAAGCTCTAGCTAAGTCACTAAACAACCAGTCTGGGCTCAAAATTGTAATCCTTCTTTCTCAGTCTCCCAGAGTGCTGGGATTATAGGCACTTGCCACTATGTCTAAGTCATTTTTTTTTCTTGAAACACTTTTTTTTTCACTCAGCATCTGTGCCATTTCCATGTGTGTCTGTGTGTTGCAATATACCTTGCACTAAATAATTTTTCCTGGTTGTTCTTTTTTATTCAATGTTTAAAAGTTGAATATGTGACATTGAATAGCCTCTTGTTTTATTCCTCTACATTAACAGCTGTGTTGCAAGACTTAAGATACCATTTTAAAATGATGTCACAAATTTAGGATTCTAATTTCATTTTCTACTAAAATTCGACTTCTGTATCCAACTGACTTAGTGATATTTCTATTAGATCTTGTTAGAAACTGCAATCACATAATATTTTGAATTAAACATTTGTTTACCCAAGCCCATTCTTCCTGTAGCATACTATTTATCACTAAGTAGTATGAAAAATTCATCTTGTTTTTCAACTAAAAACCATGTAGTTATCCTTCAGTACTCTTTCTATTCATAGCCTATATTCATTATTAGAAATTATTTCATTTCCATCTTCCGATTATACCCGTAATCTTAACATTTCTTCTCCCCAAATCTCTAGAGTTCCCTTTGCTCAAGTTTCATTAGTTCATCTTTAGCATTACAATAAAGCCTATACTTGTCTCCATGAGTCTATAATTGTCCTCAATATGCATTTTATATATCCCCTAAGACATGGAGTGAGACTATGATTCTTCCCAGCTTAGACTATTTTAATAACTTCTTACCTATGAAAGTACCGATAAGTCTCAATGGTGCATTGTTCAACGGATAGGTAAGACAAAAATACCTGTTAGCTATTTCCAATGAATTTTCTTACTTAATGATATAGAGAGTAAGTGTTAGAGTCATGATTCACAGTAAAGAGATCAGAGCCTTGTCACTGATCATTAATACCATTGAAATTTTCACACTACAGTTAAAAATAATAGTGACTGAGTTAGAGTCAGACCACACATCCTGAAAAATTTTCTCCTATCAGACCCGTTTCTACACGATGTTAGGGTAACCATTAATCTTGCAGGCTTCTTACCTGTGCTCCCTTGCCGAGGCCAGAGTTATCACTTTAATCTTATACCTAAGAAACCCCTGGGTTAGGACATAGTGTATCTTTCTCAAGTTGAGATACATTGTGATTTCTCATTTTCGGTTTTTTAATCCACCAACCTAGCCTATTTTTCCTTGAAGATTTGAGTGAAGAATTAAATTTGATTGTTTTCTTGTCTGTTTGAAATTTATCCTCAGGTTCTATCCTGGATTTGTAATCACACTTTAGCTAAACCTATACTGTCCACTAAAGCTCAGGCAATTATACAATATCTATACCCTGGATTCCTCTCTGAACACATTCGTTATCACTGTTATTTTTTCCCAGTATTCCTTGTGCATCCTAGGTTCCTTTTCCTTTCCTTACAGCAGATGCTCTGTGGGTTTTGCTGTATTCATGGTCCCTTCTATTGCAGTTCTTTTTTGCCCAGAATCTATGTGACTGTCTCCTACTACCAGTGAAGTTTGACCTAATATCACTTGCTTGGAGGTGGCTTTTCTTATTACTTAAACTGAAAGTTCATCTCACTGTGCACTGCATTACAGTTCTCTAATTATTCTTTGAAGCACTTACCAGTCTGAGATATTTTTACTTGTTTATGCACTGCTTTGATGATGAAATAAATGATTCATTTTTGTAATTAAGTACATGACCATATATATAGTTTCCCAAAATTTTAAATCATGAAAAACATTTAATATCATATTTTTGTTAAATTTTACTTTAATTGGGAAAGCTTATAGAATTTCAGCTGTGTTCAACTGTCATTTTAATTAAAAAGTAATTTTTAATTTATGTAACTAAAGTTGTTTATGTTGTCAGCTTATTTTGATACGTTGATTTTTTTTCAGTTCATTCATCTGAAATGGAAATAATCACTACATGTAATAAAATCAAAGGATTGTTTGACTAGAAAAATCTCAAAAGGAAAGAATTCCTAAGTACTGAGAGACTAAGGACTCTCAAAAAGGAAATGTATGTTTTTCCCGATATCTATGTTTTCAACTGAAGTGCAATTCTTCCTTTATCTCACCTTTGGGGAATCAAAAATGAGAACTCAACAGGGAAGAAAAGTGTGATAGTCTCAGTTGTTTGCTCCTGAAAACTTATTAAATTCTGAGAGAAAACACGATTGAAAATAATTGAAAATGTTCATTTTCAATTTGTCGTGTTTCTACTTGTGGAAGTTACTGTTGATAAAGTAAAATGTGAAATTAACAAATAACATCCTGTACTCCTAAAATGTGCTTTTTGCCTAGGAATCACTCTTGTATATTGCTAGTCGTTTCTCCCTCCTTCCCTTCCACTCTCTCTTATTCTACACACATATATGCAAGCACACACGTGTGTATGAAATGAAATGCATATGTAAAAGCAGAGAACAATTCATTCTGTTAATTTGAACCATACACTTTGAAAGCCAGCCTTGTTTCAGATTAAAAAGACAGTTCTTGCTGATCTCAGTGAAAAATCATTAATGCTTATTTGATGTAATTACAGTAGTGTGATTAGTCATAGTTTCAGACATGGATAAAAAGAAAGTAGGCAATATTTTGCCACAGTGAAACATTCATGTTCTCTAGTCCAGTTCAAGTATAGTCCTCACGCCCATCTGAAGCTGCATGAACCCGACCTTCACTTCTGCATTCCTTTCAGGAGTCTGGCCTGACTCCTCATCTCCAAACAGAACTGCCCCCATAGTCAGTTTACCGTATCCCTTGGCTTCTGCAGCCAGCCTCCGAAAATCACTTTAAAATGTACTCATAAATCAGTTCTCAAGGCTTCTAACCCTAGGTACAACTGGAAAAATTTGTGAATGAAGTATTAACATTTTCTTCATTTCAAATACTTTAGAGTAATATTAGTATTTTAAGCATTTTTAAAGGTTCCTCTAAAGCAAATCAATTAGGAATACAAAGGCTAAGTATGATACTTTAAAAATATTTATATTAGTATACTGCATTTATAAAATGCCACTATTATCTCTTAGATCATTTATAAGAAACACATACGCCACTGGTGGCAAACTTATGGCCCACATGCTGTGGCTGATGTGTTTGCTATCAGTGAAAGCTCTAAAACATCCCCTTCACTGATACAAGCTGTTCAGTAAAGTTTATTTCATTTAATAGAAAAGCGATGTAACCACATTGGCTTTCTTCATCTTATCAAGTTATTTACAAGATTTGAAGATTCCTGGAGACCTTCCTGTCCTCTCAGTGCGTCACACTTACCCGGTTTACCTCCCCACAATATCCCAACAACTGCATCAATGTTTCCCTTCACTCTGAAGATACAGAGTCAATTTTGTTACTGAACTAAATGAATTCACAGGAGATTACTGTAAAAGAGCATTATGTTAATAAATTCTTTAAATATAATGTCTCTCTTTTCCTGTATCTCCTGAGTTTATTTTCAACGTCTTAGATATTTTCTTGCATCCTGAGTAATTTTTCACATAGTTATCCACTACAACAAAATTCTTTTCATAGTGTTGTCTAACACATCTTTTAACAAATCTACCATTTCTATTTATAAATAAAGGCATCTATTAAAACATTTTCAAATACAGTTTCTGTTTCTTCCTACTTTCTTCTGAGTTAATGACTAATTTCAAAGTTTTCACTATTTATCAACACAAGTAAAAATTAGATGTAGCTGATTTACTTGCAAATATTTGTCATAAGCTCTTTATATCTATGTACATAAAAGTACTTGATCTGTTAATATTCTACTTTTCATCACAGTTGGAAAATTTCGTGTGGAAGAAAGGAACATGTTAAGATGTACATTACGAGAATATGGTGGCTTGAATTTCCACCATGTGACTAAATTCACACTACCTCCTAGGAAATGGAATTATCTGTCTCCAAGATTCACTCATTCCACATTCCTAAATATTATTTCTGGTCTTACTCATGAACAGCCAGTTTTCTAAAATATGTCCTCTATCTACACTTAACTTCTTGAATTTAGAGAATACATTTATTGCAAGTTGTAGTGTTAATTTTGAAAACTTTCAAATCTGTGTCAGTTCCTGGGTAGATTTTATTTTTTTTTTCTGGGTAGATTTTATTAATTTATATAGCTCTTCAGCATAAACTTTGTTTTCCCGGCTTGTTTCTTTACTGTTATTTCTTTAGGTGTCAGACGTTGTCCACTTCAACTATTTCATGATGTATGCTATGGATTCATAGCATTTTTCTTGTGCTTTAGCTTGGGAAAAATCATTCACTTAGAAACAGTATGATTCTTTGGAGTCTTGACTGTCCCAGGATCAGAATGATAGACTTACTATTGCTCTACTACTGAAGGTAATTTGTATGCTCAACCTCTGAAGGACTCTAGCATAGATGTGAGACCTGATATTATTCCTGTCCCTGTGGGGCTGCTACACATGGTTATCACTAGTCATTTGTCACGGCTCTCAGGTGGTTTTCTGTTCTACCCACCTACTACTAGTCCTCTTCTGAATATTCAGAGTCCTCATTACTATGGAGTTTTCTCTCTGTGTAGATTTCTCCTGTTTGCAATTTTGTTCTGCTGTCTCTTCATACATTTGTCTCTAGGAGCTCTTCATTCTTTTTTGAAATTTTAAACAGTTTGTTACGTTTTACATGGGCTGCTTTACCTGAGTGACTCTATAGAGATTTTCTTAAAGAAAGAAATTAGGACAATTATAGGGGCAAAATCAGTGATTTCTCAGTCTTTCAGAGTACTTTGTTTTGACTAATACTTAGTATCTTAAAAAATATTGTTCCATATGGCTATCCAGTATATCTCTTGTATTAACTGTAGTAAAATGATAATTTCATATTGTACCTGACATAGTATCCTTCAGTTCATTTATGTATGGTTGTGTCAGAATTTTCTTCCTTTTTAAGACTAAAGAATATTCTATCACGTGTATATAACGTGTACTTTATTTACTTAACCACCCTTGCATATGCTTCATCTTTCCATTATTGTTAATAATACTGCTGTGGACATTGTGAACTGTTACATATTTTAGTCTCTGATATTAATTCCTGTGGCTGTGTACTCCAAAGTTGAATTGCTGGACTGCATGATAATTTCATTTTTTTGAAGAGCTGCCATAAATCATTGCCAATGCACTACACATCCATCAGCAGTGCCATGAAATTCCAAAGTTGTCGTATCATCACCAATACTTATTTCTTATACTTTGTAAATTTTGAAACTACCATCTTAATGGTTGTGGAGGGGTTTCAAACTGTGGGTTTAATTTGCAGTTTCCTAGTTTTGCTAAGTATCTTTTCATATACTTACAGATTTGTAGTCTAGATAAAATGTCTATTCCCGTCCTTGGAGTATTTTCATGGATTATTTGCATTTTTGTTGTAAAATATTCTGAATAAAAATCTGGCTTATGATTTCCAGATATTTTCTTCAGTGTGTATGTTGCTTTTCACTATTTTGCTACTGAATTTTCATACAAAAGTGTTTTCATTTCTGATTAACTACAGTTCATCTATGTTTTCTTCTGTTGCATGTGTTTTTGTTTTAATATCTAAGAAATTTTTGCCAACTCCAATGTTATAAAATTTTTATCATGTTTTCCTCTAAGGGTTTTATAGCTCTAGCACTTATGTTTATATAATTGCCATTTTGTGTTCATTATTTACATAGAATAAGATTTTTACTTCATTCATTTTGCACTATGATATCCAGTTTTCCAACACAGTTTTCTGAAAAGACTATCATTTAACTAAGGGTCCTAGCATTCTTGTCATAAATATTTTAACTATAAATGAGTGAGGGCATAGTCATTGGTCTCTGTATTCTATTTCATTGTTATATATTTCTGTTTTTAGGAAGTACCACAATAATTTTATAATTGTAGTTTTATAGAAACAATGTATGCTAAGAACAGCTTACTTTTATTCACCCATGGTTGTTTTGACTACTCAGAGGCTGTTAGGATTTCATATGAATTTTAGAACAAAATTATTTTCTTTCTTCAAAATAAAAGGTCATGTTGAAATTTTATTGAATCTGTAGGTCACTTTAAGTAGTATCAATGTCTTAATAATTATTTTTACAATCTTTATTTTATTTTTTAATTACAAAAACAGAAGATAGAAATGGTACAGAATTTCAAATAATAGTAGGAATTTAACACTTGTAAATGTATTGCATATTGTTATGTTAGGGGTATATTAATAATTCTAATCCATGAACCCTCACTATTTTTTCAGTAATGCTGTCAACATTTTCTGCACTATGTTCTTTTAATATATGAGCTTTGGACTTCTTAATTTTGTGTATCCCCAAATAGTTTATTCTTATTGATACTATTTTAAGTGGAATTGTTTTCTTAATTCCCTCTTTAGATGATTGATTGCTAATGCACAGAAATGCAACTGACTCTTTGCATGGCAATTTTCTATTGTACAACTAATTTAATTAGTTTAGTGATTCTAACAAGTATTTACTTGTTGGTTTGGACATGGAATCATCTGAAAAATAATCTTACTCTTTTTCAATTTGGATGACTTGGATTTCTTTTATCTTGTGTAATTGTGTTGCCTGAATTTCAAATACTGCGTTAAATAGATATGACAGTGTATCTCTGTCTTACTCTTGATTGCTGAGGAAAATTTTTTAGTCCCTCATCATTGTGTATGATGCTAGCTGGCAAGTTTATGGTATATAACTTCTGTCAAAACATTTCTATTTGAAGTTTGCCGAGAATTTGTATGATGGAAATGTGGTGAATTTTATCAAACACTCTCTCTGCACCACTTGAAATAATCATTTGTTTCTTCACAGTTAATGATTTGTGCAGATAATCCTCAACTTGTGATAGGGCTGCATTGGAGTAAACCCATTATTAGTTGAAAATATTATAGGAAAACTTCATTTAATACAACTAGCCCGTGGAGGACCATAGTTCAGACACAGTAGTACATTGTACAGTACCAGGTATTTACTTTTATCATCAGATGGCTGGATGGGTTCTGTGAGTTGCCTCCAACACTGAGAAAGTGCTTGACTGCGCACTGTTAGCCTGTGAAGGACCGGATCCCCAAATCTGAAGAGTGCTTACTTATAAGCATTAGTTTACACTATCACTTCAATGTGCTTTGCTCCACAACAGGGAAAGTGCATTTGACAGAACCAGCAGAACATAAATGCTTATGCGTAACTAAATATGCACAACCTTGTGGGGGAGACATAAGTCTCTTTTAACTTAGCACATGATATAAAACTTCAGATTTAAAAAATAATTGAAGGCATGCAGAGAAAAGTTAATAGCAGTAGTAATGTAAAGAAAATTACTTTAAAGCAGAGTTATTTCAGACACATCTAAAATATAATCTATAGAAGCCAAAAGCATGGTTTGTCTTATTAGCATCTGATCGTCTTTGCCAATGATCTCATCTCCCATTTTGGCGTGCCGAAGCTCACTGTGTTTAAAAAGCACAAATAAATGCGGTATTTTTGTTGTATCTCTTCAGTTCATATAACTAGCTTGAAAGCAAATTCCAGACTTCTTGCACTTTCTCCTACCAGCTTCGTGCTGACTGTATTACTTTCACATAGACTGCGTTCAGCAAAGGCACAGCAGCTTGGACTACAGGAATCACTAATTGTCCGGTGGCTACAGCAAGGCAGCTGGGGCTGGGTAAATATTTATCTGGAGACTTTTGAAAACATTCAATGTCTTGAACAGTCGGTCTTTACCAGTCATCTCACTTCATTTGAGTAAAATTTTAAAGAGCCTCTGACTATGTCAGCTGTTCCTGTATTCCCTAACCAAATGATGCTTAGAGGAGAAAACAAACTCAACAGAACTGATTTAGAGAGGAATGACGTGGGGAGAGCATTAACCAAGCCCAGTGGGTTTCCTGAACTCTTAGAACGTTTATACATGTAATTTCAAAATTTCTGATATATCTATTGTTATAAATACTTAGTTCAAATTTAGACTAATTAATGTTAAATACAATTTTAAATTTACTTCTGTATTCCTACTGTGCATATTTAAATGTTCAACTGCTGCGCTTGGTTTGTGGCTCCTGTGACAGATGGGCAGTTTTAGAACAGTTCCGTGGACTCATACATTTTTATTACACAGTGTTACTCAGCACCCCAGAGGCCATGTTTTCACTATTTGGATTAACTTTTTATTTACAGTTTTTCACTGTAGCTCTTCGCCTCAATCTTATTGGCTGTATAGGATCTTTGATTGACATGTGAACTGAATCTGCTATAGAACTGTGTTTCTGTACCTTTCTATGCTCTTCTCCTCTGGCGTTGACTTTAGCGGTCTGTAGCACTTACGTTGTTTTCACATTCTAGGCTTTGTTATAGTTTCGAATTTATGTTGAGGAACAAAGTAAGGCTCCTTTGTCTTTGATTTTGAAGGAAAAAGCTTGAATTAAATAGGCTGTATATGTCTACATAAACACACACACACACACACACACACACACACACACCTTTGCCTCTCAGTATTTTCAGTATTTTTAGCCTGTGTGTGACAGAGGTGTAAAAACTTTGATTCTAGAGGTATAGCCTTCTCAAAGCGATAAAAATAAGCTTTAATATTTATTTCTTCCTTAGCTTTATCTCTTTTTACATGGGCTGCAGACACATTTCAAAATACCGATGGGATGTTCTAATGGTGTAGCAGGTCGAGCTGCCAGTAGTGTCAGTATTACAAGATAAAAACATAATGCCGTGAATCTATATATCAAATGTTGTGCTACAAATGAAACACTATCTACTCTAAGTAAAAATCAGCTTCTCAGCCCTATCTTTGAACAGCATTTCTTTGATTCCACAGTATCAGAAAATAGCTTAGGTAACCCCCACCCCGTTCCCCCTTGAGGCTGTATGGACAGATACTTTCAGCATTGTTTTATGAAAGTAATATTGAGCCATGGGTTGGAAAGAGAAAAAATCTAATTAAAACTTAATAAGGTGTTAGTCTGACTCACAGAATATAGCCTGGTGTCTGACTTTCCTGAATCAACAAGAGTACACTAAAGATTGGTAATTTTAGAGGTCAAGAGGAATATAAGGTTAGGGGCCTGAATACTTTTGAAGTGTCAAAAGACTGAGAAGATTGTAAGTTTATTATGGATTACAAAGTCATACTCAATAGCTCAGAAACCTGGCTATATAGGAATAAACTATAATATTATACATATGCTAATATTCTAGGAGATTCTTAAAGCAGTAACTGAATAAATGCAACATATCTTATGTCCATCTCATTCAGCATATTATACTGTGCTATGGATGCACAAATCATTTTAAAACCACACTAAATTTATTGAATAAAATAAAAATTAATGCCCCAACCTACAAATTCTGATGGTTTCTAAATGAGAGCCACAGTTCTGCTCTACTAGCTTCTTTTGTTTCAACTTTATTTTTCCTTTAACATTCCTTGACTTACAGGTAAGGTTGAGGGCTTAACAAATGCCAGATTTGAAAAATATTTTTCATAAAGAATGACTACAAAAGTTAAACCCACAATTGAAAGCAATAAAAAGGTTATTAAAAAACACTATTAAGTATGAAGACATGAGCAGTTGGGAGAAGGTTCAGATGGGATGCTTTTTGTCCTTCTAGGTTCAAGGACATGGTACGGTCTTGAAGAATCAAGGGATAAATGCAAACCCTCACAAAATGAAATGGCAAAAAGTACATTAATTTATGGGAACAAAAATAAAACACAAGAATGATATGAAGCAAACAATGATAGGTATCAAACTAAAAGTAAAAACATGATTAAGGTTAAGAATTAGTGACTGTATATTATTCCAAAGTTAAAACATTTAGCTCTTTCTCTGAAATACTGTTTGACTACTAGAAATTTAGAATCTTATTAGACCATTTAAGTTTATTTGTGTATTTCTGAAAGTTTTAATCTTTTAAATTCTTGGGACCCTTAAGGAGTCTGAGGAAATAATGTGCTACCTTTCTTGAAAAGTAATCTAGATTCAGATATGCATATACACTCCTCATCCTTCCTCTACATGAAGACCTTTTCCAACATCTAGGGTTTGTCTCCCAACCTTTGCTACTATGAATTCCAGTGAGCAACATTTAATTATTATACATAGCAGTCATTTCTCTTAACAGTCATCTCTTTGTAGTATATAATTTATTAGTCAGGATAAATATGTCTATAAACTAAACTGATAGCAAGATTTGTTATTTTGAGAACATACTCATCTAACCAATGATCAATTTGCTGCTAAAAATATGCAGCAAATGTTACACACTTGCTTCTCCACTCTGAATTCTTGACATCTTTCAACAAGTTAAAATTAGTAATTCTTAGAAAAAATCCAAATATATAAATTAACATTCAGCCACAAAATTATATATAAAATTAATAATTCCATTGTAGTTTGCTATTATTCCTCACTATATAAATTTTACTCCAAATAAATTAGCCTCTCTATATGCAGTGGACTTTCCCACATTTATGATTACATCCCTACCCTTACACAGATTTAAGGTTTATTTCCTACCTCTCAGATCTTACCCATTTTTCATAGTAATGATAATGCATATTGAATGCTTCATGCATTAAATATCCCAACTTTACATGTGTTATATTATTTATTCTTATAATAAAATCTATGAGTAATTATTATACCAACTTTGCATAGGGCATGTTTAAGATATACAAAGTTATATGACTGAAATCAAACTCAGATAATTTTATAAACTTACTAGCTTCAAAGCACCATTCAAAATCTCATAAAATAATTTTTTCTTAATCCTCTACTTTTTGCTGGAGCAAATAACCATGGTTAGATATAGAGGTGAGATAAGGTAGACTTAATAACAAAGCCACTAGAAATAGTACACACAGTTTTGGTTGCTTTAAAATTGAGTGCAGATTAATTCAATGTGAAAAAGGCCCTTGCATTTTGAAAACTTAGAATTTACTAATTATTTGTCGCAAACAGGAGAAATGGTATTAGAAAGATCTTAGACATAAGCATGATTCAAGCAACTCCAAAGATGACAGAATCAACAAATGGGTATAGAAGCTCTTCTCAGAGCTAAAGCATGTACACAGATCCAGCTGCCCTTTCATGTATGGATCACCTGTTAAAAAGGATCAAATAAAAATGACATGGAGGATAAGATATTTTTAATAAGCTAAATTACCCACTTTTGTGGGTTTGACTGGCATATGTTAACATGCAGGGCATTTTTGGCATGTACAATAAGTTATAATTTTGACACATATTTGTACAAGTAGGGAAAGAGTGAACACTGGAAGTGAGTTTATTAATGATAGGAAGCTTTGTATTAATCTATAAAAGCAAGTTGTTGATGTTCTTGACTCTATACTTTTAAAGGTTTTATTTAAGCGTGAGCATGTGTTTCCAGTGTTAGGAAGGCATGGTTTTCACAAAGAGTTCATTTAAATTCTATCAGAATGAAACAATGTATGCTCTTTATGAAACTGTTTTCTAAATTGAATGAAAAATTTATGTTGGCTTATGACAGCATTATTCATATGAAAATATAGATGAATTACATAGCATTCCTAACCATGGAATATGTATGTTCCATGTCCCAGGGGCAATTTGTTTCAGACAGAGAGACAGAGACAGACAAACAGACAGACACACACACACACACATACACACACACACACACACACACACACACATACACATCACCCACATACAGAGAGAGAGAGAGAGAGAGAGAGAGAGAGAGAGAGCGAGAGAGAGAGAGAGAGCGAGAGAGCGAGAGAGAGAGAGTAGTTATTTTGTTAGATATTCAAGACTCTGGAAAATGGTGTAAGTAGTCAAACAAAATCTAACTCAGTGAGTAAAATAAACATTGTACTAAGAAACAGTGCAGAGTGTAATTCTTTATAGCAATAGAAAAGAATAATTTGTTAAACTCACGAAACACTTCTGTTTGAGGTCTGTTTCTTAATTCCAGTTCTCGCATGAAGAAAGGAGTCTTTCACAATCTTAGATAAAATATTTTTCTAAACCGACCATATTCTATTCAGGTTGCTAGAGTGTACCTTAAGAGAAATGAAGCTATCTAATATTAAAAAAAATGGCCTGAAGATATAATGTCAGTGTAGTAAATTTTCCAGTTTCTCTGAATTAATCTGTATTCCAAATTTTCTGCTTAATTGAAAGACAGTGAAAGACACACATTGTCAATGTGAGAGATTCCGTAACATACATAGATCCTCCTTTGCTCACAGCGAAAGCCTCCTTATTAATTGTCAAAATAAGGGTTGAAAATCAGTATTTATAACATTTCTAATATGATTGGACTAGAATATTCTAAGCCTTAGAATATTTTTTATCACAGTCATGTCATTATGATTTGTAGTGATTCTCTGAATTAATGTTTTTTAAAAGAAGTCTCTAATACATTATTTTCTCTTTAGGTTCTCACATTTAAGGTGCACACAGTTTTACTAATGACATTTCTTAATTGATGATATGCTATGTATTACTTGTTGTTTTTCTCTGTAATTAAATGGATGAACAAATTGCCTGAGAGCTAGGATTATTGATATTAATTAATGCTGCTTATTTTTCAGCATCTGTCCCTCATTCACTTCCCCATACAGGATAAACATTGTCCTGAATCTTACGCATTTGATTATATATAGTAGCCTTAAAAATACACATATTTCACAGGTAATTATAAAATTTTTCTCAAGATGCCATACCTTGTTTAAAAAATCTGTAACTTAGATCCTACTTTTTAAAATTAGTGTTGTAATAATAAAATTTCTCTCATATTAATGTAAAGTGATTTTTTTATTATTTTGAAGTACTTTGGATGAATTACTGAACCATTTACTTGTTCTTTAGAAAAAACAGTATTTTCAGTTACTTATACTTTTAATGCCAGGTTGCACATTGCACTGAAAGCACTGATCTATATCATTTATTTAATACACAGGTGTGAAATTTGATTTCATGAGAGGAATTGTTTTCTAGCATGTTTTATAACTTTTTACATCTACCAATGATAAAACTACTGACTAACCCATAGTATAGATAAAGCTCAAAATCACTAGAATAATAAAAAATACAGATACAAAAGCTACACTTTTATAGTAATTCGAGAATAGACAAAATTATAGCAACAGTAACATTGGTTTCCACTGATAAAGGTACATGTGTGAACTGACTAAAAACTGCTATGGAGAAAACTTTTGGAGCAATACAAATGTTTGAAATATTTGTTTTCACGATAATTTTGCAGCTGCTTGTGTTTGTCAAAACTCATTAACAGTTCATTTGAAATGTCAATTATATTGTTGGAAATTATAGTTCTATAAAGCTGATTCAAAAATAAGATTCAGATAATTCACAGTGCTTTCAAAATTGTGGCTTCACATTTTTGTGAATTGAATACAAAAATACCATATTGTTCTTCAATAGGCTGTCTGCAGTTTTGGATGAGATTATTTCTTCTAATATGCACTGTACTAATTACGACTCTTCTTCCATGAAAATCTTGTTCAAGATATTTATGTATTTACATAATCAGGACATTTATAATGTATATGCTCTTTTGGTAAATAGTTCTAAACATAAATTTGGTAAATAGAAATGTACATATAAATTTAGTAAATTTTGAAATGTCTAAATTCCAAATATTATCTTTTACAGTAAAATGTTTGTTACAGATAAGAAATATTTGCTAACTTAATGTGTTTTAAAATTATCAAATACATATTTTGATAAAGTTGTGAAGTTTGTTTTATTATTTTAATTCAGTAATCTATCTGTATTTCAGCTTTGCCAATGTTCCAAAGCATGCATTTAATTGTACTGTTTTCTAAATGGAAGGTAATTTTTGCTAGGTACAGTTGTTCAACAGAATATGGTGTTCTCATCTGTTTGACGAGGCAAATTGTTTTACTTACTCCAATGTCAAAAAGGGTGGAAATCAAATATGAAATTATTAATTATATTTAACTTGTAAATTCCTACTCCAAAAATAGAACTGAATACTGTGTAGCATGTTTCAGTTCAAAGTCTATTTGAAAGTACAATTCACTTTGCAGTTCTGTCGATTTTATAGAATCCGAGTACAGCTGAAGCAGTATCTAATAGCTCCTTTGTATGTTTAATTACACATGAGATTTTCATTTTTATTTCCTACAAATTTTAGTTTTGAATGATGTTCGATGATTATTGTGTTCAGGGCTGCACACAGACATCTAAGGCATAGTTTAAAATTCACAAAAACCTAAAATTTTATCTCGGAAAATTCTATGTTTAATATATATTTTTCTAAGTTCATTATACTAGGTTCTGGGTCAATAACCTCTTTGGTTAAACAATGGTGAATGATTCTTAGCAGAAATGTAACATATGCTATAGTTTCCCTCATCAGTTCAAGTAGTTTTCAGCAGAGTAAGTGAAAGATGAATACAAAATACACATTTATAATATGATTCCTTTTGTTATAAATATTGCTATTCATAAAATACATTAAGTAAATTACAAAAGTATTATTCATATACTATTCAATAGCCAACAAACCTTAAGTTTGATGTTGAATTTGCTCAAAGTTGATCAATTTGGGATGGGCAGAAACCCCTGGTTCCATTATTTGTTTCCCCTATATCAATGAGTATGACTACTGTTGTGTGGTAGTTCAATGGGGTCAGTTGGACAAAGATGGTCTCATTTACATAACTCATGGCCATGAAAGTCTCTCTGGGGGGCATCTCATGTAACCTGCAAAGAAATTCTTAAGGGAAAACTTTCAGGGCAATGTCAGCATTCTAAGAAGATAAGTCTCACTGTTAAAATGATTAGCATATCTGTGATTGAATTATATTTGCTGATATCAGTAGATGAAGCAAAATTTTATCTCAGTTCATTTAGGATTTCTTAAATGAAATTTAAGAACTGAGATTGAGAATTAAATTTTCACAAGTAATCCAACAGGAGTAAACGTAGCTATTTATTTAATACAAGTTTTACATGGCTGGAATATTTTATAGAGGAAAGAAAATAAAGACAAAGACACAGTTGAACACTTATATAGTAAATTCAAATAAAATCTAGCGAAATGCAAATATGATAATTAAAGAGTCATGGGCCAGGGTGTAACCTGGTCTGAAAACTGGTTAGTAAGACAAGAGTTAGTTTAAGATTTGTGATTTTCTTTCACCTCGACTTCCCATTTTTAATACTAAGAATGATATTTACCTTCTGGCATGGAGATACGTTTCCCAAGAAAGTTTCATCTTTTATTTTTAAGAAAAAAAAGTTCAGAATAATTTTTCATCTGCTATATTTCAGGAGGATTTTACTCAAAATAGTATGTCAGCGTGGCATAGTTTGGAGTGGCATGTGTCTTTACTCCTTCAATTTGTTTGGATTCAGTCAGGGCACATAATCAAGTTCTAAGCTGTTTTGGAAGTGGACCACACAGAGTACATATGTCCAGAGCATGAGTTAGTGAGGACAGTTAATCTAATAATATACTATGATCAAAGGATTGGACCCAAAGAATAAATATCCTTCCATACAGAAATTCTACCTGTACACTGTCAAGAGGTCCTAATTGTCTCCTCTCATGATATTTGTTAAACATTCATGATATCTGATGATATTTCTCTGAATTTGGCTTTACCAGAAGGTAGGAGAACTTTTAATATTGGATGTATTAATATTAAATAAGGAGTACAGAAATCTAGAGTGAAAGAGGTGCAAAGAGACAACAATGAAAATAGACTAGAGAAGAAAAGTAACCTTGGACATCCCGTAATAGACCCGACACACCTATTTTCCACTGCTAACGGAGGCTGAAGTGGTCTTCTCAACTAGATTGTGATAGTCTCTCAAACAGTTGCACCAAACATCAACACAAGACGGGAAATCTGAAAGCATAATGAAGTTAGACAAAACCAAGACCAATATATAATTCATCTAAACACACATGAGGACAACATGATCATGGAATCCATAAAATGATTGAATATCCGATCTCCTGGCTAACACTTGGAAGCACCAAGATTATTTAAACAACTGTATCTTTCGTGCGTTCCACACCTCTGCTCATCTTCATCAAGTCTGGTTAAGATTAATCTTCTCAACTGTAATCACCCTTAATTTCTAGACCTTGAAACCAGAAAGAGATGGGAAGAGTACAGAGGAAAGAAAAAAGAAAGAAAGGAAGGACTGAGTAACAGGATAACCACAATATCACTATAGCTGCTTGTATTGCAAAGGGTCAGAGTAGGAGGTCTCAGTACATCTTTGTCCATGGCGATTCTGAAATCTAGCTAAATAGGCTATGAGACTCCCTATTACAGAGATAAGAGATTTTGTTTCTTTACTCTCTGGTTCTGCTTCCTCATAGTGGTTCCTCATGTGTTTTCCTTTCGTCTGATTTCATCCTTTAGGCCAATGACTGGGAACTTTTTAGAGCTTTCAGGGATACAAACAGCCCGCACTGCTGCAACAGCATGCCATAGGTTTGCTACCACTGCTCTAGTCTTTTGGCTCTATGTGCTATAAAATATTTTCTCTTTCTTTCTTTCTTTCTTTCTTTCTTTCTTTCTTTCTTTCTTTCTTTCTTTCTTTCCTTCCTTCCTTCCTTCCTTCCTTCCTTTTCTCTTTTCCTCTGTTTTCCTCTGTTTTCCTCTCTTTTCTTTCTTGCTTTATTGCTTTCTTTCCTTTTGTTGTCATTGTTTGAGGGGGAGTAAAGGAATATGTATGTTTGAATTTGAATAGCTTTTTAGCCTAATCTGTATAAAACGTTTTGTGGTCCAGAAGCTTTCATCTTGAATATTATTAAATTATTTTGTACAAATGTGTAAAGCTGAGCAATTTATTAGTTTCCTATTAATTTGTTCATGTTTCAAATCCATATCTCATTGGAATTAATAGATATTTGTGGAACAATCAATATCCACAGAAGGGTTCCCTAGACATTACTGCTAATTTTTTGAGGTCTTACCAGAGAGTATCTCACAGCAATATCATCCAGTGATTCTCATTCTGAAATCATTTCCTACTTTATACATCTTTTATTTTGGTCAAGTTTGATACATCTGGAGAGGTGTATTTTTGACTGAACAGTTATCAAGTCCTCTATATTCTTCTTGCAAGCTAAATAGCTTTTTTTCTAAAAAAGTTATCTTTTTTCTTCCCAAATAGTTAAAAAATACTAATTGACACTTTTGATGTTTTTTGATTACTTTAGCAGTACAAAATAGCTCACCATCCTTCAGCCTCCAACTCTAGTTTCCTCACTGCATTTTTAAATTTCACACACGTTGTTCAGTTTTTCTCCATTCTCCCACCAGTGACCAATGACAAATTCAAAGCTATTATTTTAAAGTTTTTTGGAGGGTTTGACCCTACATTTAACGTTCCATTTCTGCTTCCATTACCTGTGTTTAAAACAATAATTATTTATTTATTGGCTAGTTGCTTCACAAACAGGACTAGGCTTATTTGGACTGTGCATCTGCTGCACTCTTCTGGGTTGGCTTGTGAATATGCACTCGAAGTACCACATAGATTTAAGTCTAAATGGTCCACAGCCAGGGTGTCTTTTGGGGAAATTCGTGGGAATTACAGAAGATGTCTTACTCATCCTACTCATAATCTCTTCTGAAGAGTAGCAGGGGTTTGTTACTAGCCTAAGTAAAAATGTTCTAAGAAAGTGATAACCAATATGAGTTTCCAAACAACCTCAGCTTGAGCTATTTTTGCAGATGCCACTTAGTCAAAGTAATTGAAAGAACCAAGCCTATGTGAGTGAATAGATATGAAGACGTGTGACATGTTAGTAGACACCAATGTCATAAAATACCAATTCCCATTCATAGATAGTTGGTGAAGAAGCTAAATCTCATTATCACTTTTTAGATGAACAAATTTATCCACATTAAGAAATTAGTGTTATAACAAATACACTAAGTAATAAGATAGTTTTTTGCTATAATCATGATTTAAAGGTGGAAGCAACATTACAATTTTTTAATTACATTTTAAATTATGGCTTATTAGAATAACAAAAGGCAAGTTTTCATTCGAGCTAATAACATTTAATAATCTTCATATTTACTTTTACTCTTTGCCTACATGTGGCAGTAGTGTACTAACCAATGCCACAAAATTATTCATGAACATAAAAGTCATTAAAACTTTAGCTTTATTCAAATAATTTACTTAGAAAAAATGCACACATACTTAGTGAAATTTATGCTTGATTAGTGTATTCAATACTTATGTGTATTTGATGTGCTTTAAAATATTATGCAAACTAACATTTGGATTTATTCTTTGCCTTTCAAGAACATTATTTCTGACCTGGGGGGTATGTCAATAGTAGACGGTATACACGGCATGCACAAGGCTCTGGGGTTTCCAGTAAAGGATGAGGTTCAAAGCATAAAGACCATGGTTTCTCTTTACATGCTCTGTAAGAGACCTAACATAAAAAACAGTTACGATTTAAAGACCACATTGCAAATGGGTTCTGTTTAAAACGTTTACAACAACTTGGGTTACGTCAACTACAAAAGTTTTTTTCTTAATGAAATAAAAACTCCAAATATTTTTATTTTTAGGTGCTTAGATGAAGACTGGGAACATAATGTTTGTGTACTCACATGTATCTTACAATGTAAATTCTTGTAGTTATATAAAAATTGTAAATTATGAAATCTTTTGTAGATGTGGCAAGCAAAATATTTAATGATACTCCCTTTTACCCTCATTCAATATGAACAAAATGACTGTGGTTGCAAAGACTTTACTGTGTCTCCTTCATCTTCCTGTTGACATTTATAAAGTCACTGTTTTTTTTAAACTAACCATCCAGTCTCTTCCTTCAGGCTTGTAGTCAGATTAAGTGATCACAAATAATAGGTTGTATACAACAAACATGCAAAATAATGGCTAAATACCAAATAAATTAACTTCCTTAGTATTTGGTACCTGGACTGAGGTATCAGTTTTAATTAATAGCCTTTTATAATATTATTTTACTTATTTCTTTGCTGAAGCAGATATCAACTAAGTAGGATACCAGAAAGTGGGAGAGAGAAGGAGGAAATAGATAATTTGTGATTTGTCTTTTTTCCTTATTGCACACACACAAACACTGAAAGAATTCTATCAATATGTCATGAATAAATAGGAGAGGAATGTGCTTCTTACTTGCTTTCTTCTTATGTGTAATCATACAGTTATGTAAGTTTGGAGAGAGGAACGTAGATAGGAAAAATATAGGTAGAATGCACAAGCATCCTTTTGAATTAATAAAGAACATACAGATATAAAATTAGCCATATAGTCTGATATTATGTATAGTAGTTTCGATTGCTATATATGCCAGAGACATGTTTTATTATCTAATTTAAAAAGATCTTAAGAACAAAGGATGATGGTGACTAATGACTAAAAATGAAATAGGATCTACGATTTATTAGAAAAAAGTGTTTACGAATAAGATCTCACTTATTTGAGACAGTATACAAAGCATGATATAAAATTAAAACCCTGAACTCTCCCCCAGATAAAAATGGAAAATATATTACATATACTTTCTCATGTATTATATTATCGTTCTTAAGAAATTTATTTTCAGGATGACCATATTATGGGGCATAACCTTCCTGCAAAATTGAAAATGTAGCTAATCAATCTTTCCAACAGCGCAACAAACAATAAAACTCAGAATTAACACCGAATGCTGGTGGAGACAGATCAGGAAGAATCAGTCAGGGTGCGGAGTAGCCGCTGGCACAGTATAATGAAGGCCAGCGGCAATGACCCCCCGCCCCGTTTACAGTTTCCTACATGCTTGCATCAACTTTAAGCAAATGCAGATAAAATCAGGTGAATATACACAGTGATTTCAAGATTCACTACAGAATGGTGGAAAAAACACAGCCCTCTGCCTCTCTCTCAACCATATCCCATTTAATGGAGGGAAAAAATTCTCCTTTTTACCAGTAAAAATATTTACCATGTTGACATAAAAAGAAAGTCATTTGAAGTACAGAAAAAAAGTCAAGAAAAAAAATTGTCATGCATTTCTGAAAAACCCAGAACAGATGGGATTACATTGATAAATGAGGGCAGAGGAAAGTCATACAAAATTATACAGGCAAGATTGCTATGGCAGAGGTGGGAACTCTTGTACTTGACAAGACTCAGTAGAAATCAGGTTCAAATTTAAGGTTGGAGGAGGCAGAAAGGAGAGTGGGAGAGAAGTGTGAGGCAGAAATCAGATGGGATAGTCAGGCTGTTTGTCCAAGTACTGGGTGGTCAGACACTCTCTTTTCTTCACTTATTTCAGGGTTTCAGGCTGCATATTTGCCTGCCTCTAGATGGAAGGAAAGATCTGGAACACCGTAGAGGGCAATTTGCTGTGGTAGGACATGTAATGAGGGTTTGGGACTTGGTGAGAGAAAGACATTAACATTAACATGGAACATTGTCCTAGGCATACGTGGTGAATATGGACATCTGTGTGCTTAAGGACAAAATCAAACATTTTTGTTTAAAACTAAATAATAAAAAAACCCATTGTTTTCTTTGTTTCCGAACTCGTATCTGCAACTTCTAGTTTAGAAAATACACATTTTTTGTTTTCCTTTTGGCAAGCAAAGTAGTAGTAAAAATGGTATTCGTGAAACACTTCTTTCCACAGAACAGTTGCATTGGTTTGGAAATTGTTGATTTCTCTCTCAAGGCTAATGATGATAAAAATTAATTGATTATTTAATTATTAAAATAATTGTGAGATGAATTAAATTTTCTGTACTGTACAATTGATCTTTAGTCTATTTCATATTTTTATTCTTCTGCTTAAATCTGTCTGGAGTGGGAAATAGTGGCCATGACGAGTGCACCAAGTCATAAGGCAGACAAGAGAATTGGAACCAACACATTCTGAGTGTTTACAACTTGTTTATAATATTGTAAATTCTTAGAACAGAAGTCACATTTTTATCAGAAGGTATAATCACAAGCTAAATAAACAAGAGTATGTGATCATAATATTTCCAGATGCAGTTATTACAATGGCATAAATGGCATCAATAAAACTACAAGAACTAAAAATTATATAGAAAATGAGATTTTTTACTTCTACATGTATTTTCTACAGAAGTACCTACAGAAATATATAAAGGGAACCAGGAGGAGGGAGGAGAATGAAAGGAAGGGAAAAGGAAAAACTAGAGAGGAGGAGAAAATTGGAAACAAAATTTTGTAAACAGAAGAAGAGAGGTTAGAGGAAGGGGAAGGAAAAGGAAAAAGTAATAATCAAAATACATCATGTGCAGATACAAATTTCCTATGATGAATGTTAACTTTGTGTATATAAAATGTATTGATAAAATTAATTTTAAAAAATAAATCTATAGAAAATTATATATGTATATGTGTATATATATATGTATGTATGTATGAATAAATATTGTCCAAAGACTCAAGGTTGAATACATCCTATACATATTTACTAGAGAGTTGTGAAATTTCTCCTTTCTACAGGGTTGTTTTGGGAGCTTTGATTCCTCTATGTACTGTTTTATGCTTATTATAACATTTATTGATATATAACTCGACATAATCACTCATATTAATGGTTTCATATATTGCCAGTTGTTCAGTCATTTAATAAAATATACTACAATCCAAAAGGAAATTTGATTGCTAATAGCAATTATTTTCCATTCCAGTTCACTCTTCAGCCCTACCTTTATGTTCTACCTTGTAGAAATGTGTATTCTAGATGGGTCAAAGTGATGGAATCCAACAAGACCCTCTGTTCTTGGAATGGTTCTTTTATATAGCATGATATTTCAAGTGTTTTTCATACTTTAGTATGTCAGTACTTTGTTCCTTTTATTTCTGAATGATATACCATAATTTATATAAAACAATCACCAATACATGTACATTTCATATTGATGAGTTTCTTAACTTCTGAATATCACATACTTTTACCAAATTTATTATTTCTTTTTCTTCATAGGTTTTCTTCTTCTCATCACATAATGCTTCTCATCACATAATCATCTCACTTGCGGCCTCATCAACAGCCTCCCTGGCCTTCTATTATCAACTCTCCAAGGAAACTGGTCCCCTTAAAGCATAAATCAGCTCAGGCGAATCCTCTGCTCTTAATGGCTATGCATAGCATGAAGAAAACAGGCCACAATTTAGCGTGGCCTACAACACCCTTTGTGATTCGCCTCCATCTGTCTCTCCTGCTCGTTTTTTCCTTAAAAAATTCATTCCGGTCTTTTTGGATTTGTTTCTTTTTATTTATAAAAAACTGAAGAAATGTTCCCAACTCAACACTTTCACTTCAGGATTTCCTTTTGTCTCTCCCTTGCATATCTGTAAAATATAATCATTAAAATTTACTATGGGTGTTAGCAAACTGGAAGTCAATGGCGATCCTGTCAAATGTACTTTGTGTGGAATGGTAAGAAAATATCTGGCTGAAGTTTTAGAAAGGAACTGGAAATTACAGTGCAAATAACTTTGTCATTAATTTCTGTTACCTAGGAAAGAAAGTGGAACTGGAAATATGAGAATACATGAAGTCAAGAGAAAATATGTTATGATTTGAAACATTAATCACCTAAAGAGTGTTTCTGCAGGATTAAATAATAACATAACTAATAAATTATATTTAAAATAAAAAGTCATGAGCTGACACAAAAGTGTTACAAAGGACACAACAAATATGTTCTAATTTCACTAAAAAAGCTGAAAATTTTTATTTCATTCTCTAATTGCTGTTTTTCCTCTTTTCATTACAATCTCATTATATTTTTCTTTTTTACCATGTAACTTACTAATAAAGTAGTAACAATAGCATTTTTGCTTCTTATAAAGGATTATTTTTTAAAATTGTGATATATATGGTCAGGATTTTGATTTATAATGTAGTATTCTTATAGAATATCAAAAATGTTTAAAATAAAAATATAAAAACCATCAACCAGGCAATTGAAATACATTTTTCTAACTCATAAAAAGGAAGCCACCAATGTATTTTGCAACTCTTGCAAATGCCAAACTAATATTGATTTATTTATTGATTCAATATTTTCTGGGGAATATTGTTATAAGGTTATATATGCATACTAAGGTACTAGAATTTTAATATTTCCCTTGGGGAAAAAGATCTAGAAGTTTTTATTTGAAATAAATGCTAAATAATTGCACATCACCTCAATATAAATTGATAAATCAAAAGTTGATTGATTTTGTGCATAAGCATCAGACTTGTCTTTTGAAACTTAGTTTCCTGATTTTATTTTTAAAAAGATAAGTATCTTTAAATTACTTTTAAAAAAATAAGACTTTATAAGGAAATCCTATAAGCCATGGCCCTTCTATTAAATCTTGATTTTGATTTTCTGAAATGTCAATAATGCCATCACACAGCTCATTGAATTTTTTTAAATAATTAATTTCTTAGAGTGTTAGTGAAAGTTTTACTAGGCCTCCCCAAGAAGAATTTTGAGGTATGTTCAGTAAGTTAAAAGCACCAAACAACAATGAGTCATTCTCCTAGCTCTTCTAATCTCTGTATCGTGCTCTTGGCTTGAAAGAGAATGCTAAACAGAGAATCAAAAGCCAAACAGGCTGACAGGTCTTATTTCTAAAAACATCCTTTCTACTAACATTCCTAGCTATTTCCTTCAAAAATAACTATTCTTACCTTGCTAGTGTTGCAAGTTGATATAAAAGTAATGATATTTGCAAATATATAAAAAAAAGATCACCGTATGGCATATTCCCTACATTATAGATTTTTTTTTAGTATGAAAATTTATTAGAGAAAGGGAATGGAAAAATGGGAATAGAAATAGCTGCTGAGAGACAGGAGCGGTCCCAAATGGGTCACCAACGTGCCCACCCCTCAAAAGAACTTTTAATAGGCAAAACCATGTAGTGATTACAACATGGGTCAAAATCATGATCAATCAGTAAGTATAGTCATTTAGACTAATATTGATCCAGTAGTAGCAAAGGTACATGAGTGATATCATTAACCTCGGTCAATAATCTAGTCTTTTGTCTTAACAGTCTTAGTCTTTGTCTTAGTCTTAGTCTTAGTTTCAGTGTCTTTCTCAGTAGGTGGGAGAGGATAGTCCACCCTAATGCTATAATAGAAAATACTATTTTTCCCAACTCTCTACATTATAATTTTTATTGAAATGTAAGATTGATCATGACATTGGGTGAGCAAATCCAAGTTGAGGTATAAGTAGCATTTCTTCAAACAATTCAAGAGACAATTTATATAGAATGTCACTTTGTTAAAATTAACAAACAGATGTGTATACACATGTATCAACTAAACTAGAAAAAAATTATCCGGCAACCATTAGCTACAGAGAAATCAAACATTTATTCATCCTTTCTTTGTTCTTTAAAATTTTAAAAACTTTGATTGACAAATATAATTGTGTACATTTCTGTAGATCTTATTTTTCTGAGCCTTAGTCTTAGAATTAAGGTAAAACATTCAACAGATGAGAATTTCTGTTTTGCCAGGCATGTGGGATCACAGCAATTCTCTGCAGTGCAGAGTTGTTCTAATCAAAGGAGGTTTATCTTTTACAGTCCTAGTTCAGGGATAAAGGTGAACTAAAGAGTCAAAGTCTACATGACACCAAAATTAGCATACTCAAATCTCCCTGCAGTTAGAGCAAAATCTGACATCATGTGAAAATTGAGTTGGGCAAAATGAGAGAAAATAGGGAAAAATCTCACCAATCCAACCTGTAAATACTAGGTGTCTCCAATGAAATGATGAACTGATTTGTGTTCAATCATAGCTAAGAACTATGACACAAAGGGTGAGGTGGTCCTTGATAAAGACTTGGAGATGTGTGATGTGTGGTGGTTTGTTGTTTGTTTGTTTGTTTGTTTGGTTTTTTTTTGGTATCCAGGATCAAACTCATGACCTCGCACTTGCCAGGCAGGCACTTAAGCCACTGAGCTAAATCCCAGGCCTCATGTGTGGTGTTTTGAAACACTCTTATGATTTTAAAAGAGTCATATGGAAGGAACAAAAAAAAATACAATAAATATAATATTAATGTCAAGTAACTAAATTATAAACTAAGCTAAACATAACTGTTTTCCTTCTTAATTGGCAAAAAAAATATGGAAATTTTGGTGTAAAACAAATAATCATGTGGACACAAGATTTTCTTCAGGTGGTAGTAGTCGCACTTAAACTTCCTGACGCTTCACAATTTACTCTAACAGTTAACTGTGTTTTTCATCATGTTTGAAACTAAAGTAAAAAAGGAAGCAACTGAGATCATACCCTCATTTCGCATGGAATATAGTCATTCAAAGTGTTTAAACACAGATACTGTATTTTATCCTCACACCAGCCGCAGGAGGAACTTCCATCCACATTCAAAGATGTGGAAACTATAAACCAGCGAGACTAAATGACTAGCCCAAGGTCACAGAACGAGAAACTGCTAGCACTGGGACTTAGGCCAAATTCTTTTGATTTTCTTCCAGCACATCTTCCATTATGTGTGGAAATGGGCCAACCTGAAGTAAATATTGTGTGAGATCATGCTCGTAGCTGGATAATTTCTATCTGCAATTTGAGATTCACTGGTAGTTAATAACACTGTACGATTGCTGCAGAGAAAGAACATGGCGAAGTGTGGAGGTCCTGCAGGAGAAGAACAGACTTAATAACCGTGATTCCGCGGGGCACAGGTCCGACATGGAAATGCTTGTTTCCCTGGATGATGATATTAGAAGTTTATTCAGCTGAGACACTGATGGCCTTGGGAAGCTGTTTAAAAAGAATAACCCAAGTTTTCCTCTCTTCACTACATAATTAATACTCTATTCAGAAATCAAGTATAAAGTTTCTGAAATCAAATGTGAAGTTACTGAAGCTTTTCAAAACACCCTCATTAGTGATAATTCTGTTTCTGTTTGGTGAATTTCCTACTTAGTTTCTTATTTGTGCAGTTCGCAGAAGGAGGATTTTCTCTGCAAATAAAAAAATGCTTGTATAAAATCTTATTTTAAAATGTCACAGATCTAGCTATTTGCAAGTGAAAAATGTATCACACTGTCATCTTTTGTCAAAACAAAGACATAGGCCATTGTTTAAAAAAAAATAAGGCAGAAACCTAAAGAAAAGCAATGAAACCTGGAAGTGATCAGTATAAAATTGTGTGAACATTCTGAATAGATTTAAAACAGTGATAAAACAATGTGACTAGCAAGAACTCAGCGAGGCTGTGTACAAAGACATCTATATTCTGTCTTCAAAGCTATCAATTCACTCATTTTTTGACTCCAAGTAGGTTGTTTTTATTCTCTAAATTGAGACTTTGATAAAATACTAAGAAGCCAGTTGGGTTTATGCACAAATCAGTGACTAGACTAACATTGGATTGAGATGGAGTTGAAAAATTTTGTGTGACATGACTCTCTTTGCCTTGGAGTTACATAATGGAGATGTCCGTTGTGGGACCTAATCAATGCTTGAACTCATCTACTTGGCTTTTCAAATTCTTGGCATCATTCCACTTCTAATTATACCTAAAAAGATGAAGCTGACCAGCTATGAGCTTGTCATGCATGGAGACAAGCCAATGGAAATCTATAAGGAAGCAGGTCATGGTTGGGAATGTCCAGGATTTGGAGGCAGATAACTGGGGAAAAAATTCCAACATGTTTTTAATTTGTTCATTTACATCAGTTTAGTGGTTAGCTTTCCAGAGATTTGGTTTCCCTATTTACTGAAACAATAATGCTAGAAATAATAGTAGTGACAGTTTTAGTAATTGCATATTTAGAACACTTACTACAACGTGCCAAGCATTCTCCTAATCTCTTGGTCTACTGTCCAAATAATCACAATATAACTCCTAGTCAGGCACTGATACACTTGCACTGTACAGATGAAGATATTGATGAAAGTTCTTGAATATATGAGTCACATTACCAACATGGGATGGAGACAGCATTTATACTCAGAAAAAAGGCAATGGATTCGTTCAGTGGACTAGGGAGTTTCTTGTTATTGGCTCAGTTTATATATCCGCAGAACTGGTATATGAAGCTGGGCATGGGGGCACACACCTATAATCCAAGCACATGGGAGGATGAGGCAAGAGAATCCCTGTGAGTTCAAGAACAGCCTGAGCAACAAAGTGAGTTCAAGGCCAGTTTTCACTGCAGAGCTAGATCCTGTCTCAAACAAATAAACAAAAATTGATATATGAATATTAAATGGTTCATTACTTGTGGAATATTTAGAACAACATTTAATATACCATAAGAATTTATAAGTATTTATTACATAAAATAAATGTAAAAGGCTGTATCAACTCCACAGATAGTAATTGTGGAATATGAATTCTTAACAACTTAATGTAAGCTCAGAACCCTTTCTGTCGCTGCCATATTCTGTCTCCTGACATTGTCTCTATTTAGAATTGCCCTATACAGATATACAAAATTATAAATAAAGTACATAAATTCTCAGTGCCCAGAAAGTGGACAATATAAAATACTATTAATGGCATTAATCTTTGATAAACAAGACATGTCCACTTGACTGGGAAGAGGCATTATTTTTCTACTTACACAAATAGCATTCATTGAGCTTTTAATGTGTGACACAGACTGTACCTGTTTGCATTAACTCAATCCTTAACAGCCACAGAAACAGGAAGGTATAGACTATCATAATAAGTCATGTAGCACAAAGAAAGTTTTAAAAACTTACTTGAAATATTTTTGAATAGAAAAATAAAGATACATACCCAAACTCTTTGCCTGCCGATTTTCATTTTTTTCTGATGCTATACCACTCAAGTGGGTAGTAGCCAGA
>PVJX010023818.1:0-28786 GCA_004027295.1 Dolichotis patagonum | reverse complement strand
GCTCACCATACAGTTTATAATTTTTCCTCTTCTTTGGATGGCAATAGCCACCAAGATTCATGGTATTTTTGATCACACTATGTAAAGACACAGAAAGCACATGCAGGCCTGCTTCAGAAAGTGGGAGGAGCAATGGATGAGTGTGTTCAAAGTGCAGGAAGAACATTGACGGGGACCAATAGCAAGATTTCTTTTACTATAGTAAGTTATTTCCATTTTAATGCACACATGACTTTTTGCTCATCTTTTATAAATGGCGGAATGATTATATGAAAAGAAGAAAAATGGATATTTTGTTAGCTGGAGAATTATAAATCAAATATAGAATAAAAATGATAAGTTATTTGTTCATTAAATACCTGCAGTTTTATAGACCAGACAGTGCTGTGAATTATCATTTACAGATAAGCTGTGAATGATAATTACAATTTAAAGGCACTGATAAGTGACTATTAGATAAAAATTAACATATATATATACACACATAATAGGAGTGTATTATAATACTAAATTATATGATGCCATCAGAAACTAAAATGAAAGTTTAAGAATTTAAGAAATTCATAGGAGGCATTGTCATGGGCTCTATCTATGTCTTCTGCCCGACTCAGGCAGGACATTGCCATGGGAGGTAGGACCTCAGTTGGATTCTCCATGTCACTAGTATGTGGACATATTTCTTGCACACTTTTGTATTTGAATCTTTGGGTGACTACCATTAAGTAATCCTATAAATTATGTGTCCTGTATTAAATAGTTTCCCTTGAAAATCCTGACTACAGCAATAACTTTACCAGTTTACCACTATATTTTGGTATGTTAGTCTCAAAATAAATTTTTCTTTGTTTTTCAACTATTTAGCTCCACACTTGGGTTTAAACAGCATCACCCTCATTTACTGAAATGGAAACAATTGACTCCTGAAGTGAACCACACACCTCTACTGTAATTTTGAATTGATTAGGTAGCTGGGTTGTGTGATAACAATGTTAAGATTTTCCTCCTTACATCTGAGATCAACATCTGTGTACACCAGTTTAAAAAATACATTGGACAAGCACTATACCAGTTTTAATCCGATGATGAATTCATTTCCAGTAAATTTCAATTTTTTAAAAAAACACTATTTTTTCTATTTATTTTGAATAATGATGGAATGCAATGTCTACTAAACATTTAAGAATGACCCATATGTTATTATAAATAAATGTATAATTTAAATAATTTATTATTTATAAATATATAAACATGTCATTGTGTATGTGTATATCAACATATTATACATTAACATATACAATCATATATATTAACATATTTAACACCTCCACAAATACATGGTTAGTTGAAAACACCCCCCAAAAAATCTCAGTTGCATCCACCATAGTGAATATTTTGTGGGAAATCAACTGTTTTACAAGCAAAATCCCAGGACCATTGATAAGCATTGCTCCTGGGACCGCAGCTCTCTCTAGCGATGCAGACTAGAAAGCTACTAGCTCTGAGGGAGCTTTGCTTTCCTCATCCATCAAACATGGATAAGATCTTCTTAGCCTGAAGATACAGTGTTTATGAATATTATCCCAAATAGATATGTGCAAAAATATTTCCTTAATCTGTTACTAGGTTTTAATTAAATTCCTTATTCCAGTCATAAAATCTTACTTAAATCATGTACTATTTATCATTTCATGACATGGTACTTCCATTCTGGGTTAGAGTCTATTCAAAAATAAGCTTGAGCAAAGCTTATACCCTGGGGCTTGAGGTGAATCGTGTCTGATGCCAGTCATCCCCTGTACCTTTTCACATCTACCTAGTGCGTGACCTGTTCAGTGTTCAGGATTTGGGTTTCAATTTTGGGGAAAACACTGGAAGGTTATGTTCTTTCTCACAGATATATTGCCTTTTTGTTGATTCCTAAAACAATGGTCATGCTATTGCATACCCTTGAGTTCACTTTTTCCAGTGACTTTAGGTTCCTTAGTTAATTTTGAGGCTCTTGAGGCATGATAGGCTATGGAGAACTCAGGGGTCTTTACCAGAGATTTCCTCAGCTCTTTGGCCTTCACCATAGTGGAGCCCTCTTTCCAGTTAACTGTACCTGGGACCATTCATCTGTGGGCTATGGCATTAGGCACCTTCTCAGTGTTCCATAAGTGACTTCTTTCTGAGATAATGAATGCATGAAGACCAACTCTGCAGATCATAGAAACAGAGAGAATGAAAATAAGTGTTCAAGCTCCATTTAGAAAGCAATGCTTATTTTACAAAAATATTTTAACATTCAAAGCACTAAAAACAGTGCCCAAAATATTGAAATTGTTTAATAAGTACACATTTTTCAAAATTTGTAATCTTAACCTCAAAGACTAAAGAAGCTTCAAAACATAATTGGACAGGGTAGGTAGTTTCCTTCACATTTCCGTGACGTAAAGTTAAGCACAAAATGCAAGAAATATCTATTTTCTCCAACTAAAAAGTTAAACTTTGGATAAATATAAATAACGTTACTGTAAATAAAACACAAAATGAAGTATTATAAAATAATAAAATGAAATAGGAACCAAATAATGTTTTAGAAAGGAACAAAATGAACTAATGGTTAATTAGTAACACCCAGCTGAACTGAACCAGCCTGTTGGTGGGCGCTGAAGGCCAATCGGAAAGTTATTGCCAATAGCAGGAAAGCAGAACTGGTGGGAAAGACTATGTACTGTTGACTCTCCTGGAGAACTTTGTCCAGCTTATGTCCTGATATGAATTCAGCTGTTCTAATTGTCAGAGCAGCTTGGGCCCTCGCTATCATGGAGGATGTCTGAAGTTGTTTTCAGGGGAGTTCTGGTCCTTACATTGAGCATTGTTTTCTGGCTCCAGTGCAGCTCCCTCAGTCAGCCGACACAGACCCTTTCCCCTCTGGACTACCTTTCATCCTGCTGCTGACTTTCCAGCCTCTACCACTGACCTTTGAACCTGCCCAGTGCATATTCTTGATACGGACTTGCATGAGACATTTTTGTAGCCTCTTGGACTCATGGAGAACATGATCATGGGCTCTAGGCCGTCAGCTGGACTTGTGCAGGACATTGGTGGGGGACCCAGGTCCTTAGCTGGACTCTTTGTGTCTCTAGTGTGGACAGATCTCCTGCAATATTTTGTAACTGTTTGGGTAACAGTTGCAATTTATAGAATTATAAAATAATTCTATAAATTTTGTGTCTTATATTAAATTGTTTCCTTTGTAAACTCTCACTTTAACATTTGGTGAAATATCACACTCTAACTAAATCATCACCATCTCTCTTTTTTTTTGCCTTCAGGTGGCATTATATACCTTCCATTTTGTACATCTATATATAACTATTATCTAGATGGTGTTGGGCACATAATAAATACAGTATTAAATTTTAGTGAATAATCAACTTAGTAAATAATTTAGAGTTGAATATTCAAAAAGTAAAGAGCATCTAGCATGCTCACAGATATTTCTAAATGCTATTCACTAACAAATATGTTAAAATATTGTTGTAATTGATCTTCATAAAACACAAGAAAGGTGATTTTTTAAAATCACCACTTTATTGATGAGAGTTGGATAGCTTCGAGAGGTTATCATGACCTATATAAGGTTATACAACCCATGATTAATAGAGTGGGGAATTGTGAGCAAGAAATTTCATGTTCTTCTACTATTTGGCGGTGTTTTAGAGGCTTATCTTTATTCCTTATGATTCTTTGTTGGAAATAGATGACTGAAAATTTTTCATACATAGTGACACAAAATACTCCCATGGCTTAGAAAAAGTCATTCCTTCCTCCTCTTGTTCCATACTAGTTAGTATGATATATTAAAAGAAGAATCTTTGGAGAAAAAGAGAAATTGCTTGCCATTTACTTGCTGTGTGACCTTGGGCAAGTAACAGCAACACTTTGAGTCACTGTTTTCTTAAATCTAACAGGAAGAGAATAAAAACTACCTCAGGAATTTGTTGCCAAATTCTAATATACAGTATAAATCTTCCATAACTGTCCCTTTTCCGATCCTTCATAATGTATTTCTTGGCTTTTCTGAAATAAGGGGAAATGTAATTTTGCTCCATGTGGAAAGTTTTTACAGTACTTCAATAAATAACTTTGAATTTCACAATGGATTTGTGCTTGGATATTAATGTTCATGATAATGTTTTAATTTTTTAGAATTCTCTTCACGTTACCTTAATTCATTTAATCAAATGATCAAATTAGGAAATTGAAAAACTACTGTGTTGAGAAGTGAATATTCCAAGTCGTGTAAAGTAATGCTTACTTTGTGAACCTCAGATACATACCTGAAGAAGCTCTGCAGCAAAGTAGAGAGAATATGATCAGATAGAAGTAGAAAAAGATATGAGGGTGCATGATGAATATCTAGTAAAGTGGGAAATCATAGTCTTCCAGTAATGCTGTCCGCCTTTCTGTACCTTGTTTTATTTTGTCCTTCAGTACTGGTTTAAAAATCTGCTGTCTGTGAAATATAGCTGCTGCCTAAGACACAATGTAAAATGCTTTTACTTTTATGATCTTCTGCAACATTCATTATTTCTCCCACTCATCTGTCTTATTTTGGCATATTTTGGATGCATCACGTGACAGTTTGCCCTCTTATTCTGAAGGTTTGATTTCCATGTGATATGAGCACAAAAGATTATAATTTAATTGTGGTTACAAAATGTGTTTACCATTTTTTATGTCATACATATTTTTCAATTCAATTTTGTGCATTCTGAAATGTATCTGATAAATAAATGAATGCCTAATTCTCCATTCATATGACTGTTTATATGCATTTCTTCTTTTAAAACATTTAAATAATGATTCTCTCATATAGAACACATGAGGAATTCTTTTTTAAAAAATCAGGTATGAATAATTTAAACTATCTTCCTGTTTTATGAGGACACAATTTCGGGAGACTTTGCAATGAATCAAGATCTAGAAATAAGGTCTGCCTTATAAGAGAAAGAACATATATGATTCTCATTGTTAGGTTTTGGAAATATGCCCTTATATCTAATACATAATATGTTGTTGTCATGTAAACACATTTATTTTCCTTCTTACCCTCACAAGTCCAAAATATTTTTAGCCCCAAGTAACCACTATTTATTCCCATGACCTTATTGCAGTATTATCAGCAAATGTGACCTGTCTTTCCTTTCTCCTTTCTTCTTTCTAAATCTTACAAATAAAACAAGTCCAAATTAATGGTCCCCTGTGAATACCCTTTGTAATTTTTGTATATTTTAATAATTTACAACAATTAGTGTATCCAAGCATCTTAAAAGTGCTTACCATTTTCTAGGCACTGTATGTATTCCCAGATATAAATCAGTTATCAAGCAAAATACAAATATTTGCCTGTAAGGAAATAAGTGAGACAAGAAGTTACATATAAAGGGGGAGAGGAAAATATTTAAACGTAGAGTAAATTGAATAGTAGTTTGCACTATGAAAAAATATAATAAGGATAATTGTAAGCAGATTTTATGGTAAGAGGAAATGAGAATTAAAATTGTTATAGCGATTCTGGAAATTGGTATGAAAATTACTACAAACTAAATATGGCTTACCACATGATCCAGCAATATCTCTACTGAGATGCAGTTAAAGGACATAAATTTCTTATATCCAAAAGATTGCATACCCATTATTATGGCAATACTATTCTAAATTTGAATTCCCATGATTAAGACAACACTATTCACAATAACTAAAATATGTAATCAACACAGATGCTCTTGAGTGGATGAACCCATGAAGAAAATGTGATAGGCCTACAACATAGATTATTATTGACCCATGAAAAGAATCAAATCTTAGATAGATGCGAAGGTCATTTTGTGTAGGTCATTTTGCCAAAAGAGTGATATTGCTTCATAGTTTCAGAGATTTCAGTTACAGTTGGATAGCTTTATGGTAAAAAAGTCAAGATTGAAGGACATGGCAGAAAAAAGTTCCTCAACTCATGGCAACTGAGAGGCAGAGTGTGTCCAGAGTCCAAGAGGTAGAAACCTGGGGATATATATAGTCAACAAGGATAGAATCTCATGACCCAATTTCTCCAACTAGACTCCACTCCCTAGTAGCTCCTAAACATAGGGTGAAACCACTGATGAGGTTGGTGTCCTCACAATAAAATCGTATCTTCCAAAGTTCCATAATCTAGTCATTATGGAACTGGTACATTAATATTGACAACCTGGACATACAAACACATATGCAACATATAATAGTCTCAATGTCTTGAGGTAATCAATAAGTCAAACATGTTAGAAGAATGATAAGAAATAGTGATTCCTAGAAAGTGAGAAAAGAGATAGAAAGATTAATAATGGATCATGTTCATGTCTTCTTCAGCAGAGTAGGGAAATAATTGATTACAATGTGCTATGTACCAACTCCCCCTGAGAAATGTAATTATTATGCAATGCACACATGCACCAAGAAAAAAAATTCTTAAAAAGATAAAAAATGAGTACAATTCATAACAAAAAGCTTAAGTTGTATTTAGAAATCATTAGAAAACAAAGTTTTCCAACAAATACAAATAATTGATGTTTGAAAAAAAGGAATTTTTTTCTTGATTTGATTATTACACATTTATATATGTTCTGAACTACCATAATATATTCATAAAGTTGCAAAAAACTTAGAAAGTAAATTTATCATCTTCCAAGCATTTATTTATCAATTGCATTTTTTACATTTGAACTAATTTGAAGTGTTATATTCCATTTCAGTTCTACTTCAATATAAATTATTTGTAAATAAATGCTGAGATAACACTCAGAAAATATATGTATGTATATTTCTATTATAGTAAAAGGAAACTTTATCTAGATTGTGTTGCTAAATAATAAAATAAATTATTCTCAGCACAATCATCATTAATACAATTTTCCTTGACAAACTTCAAGATTTTAAGTGACGCAAATTTTAAGATGAGTCAGTCTTTTACACCTTTTAAAACTTTTCTGTTAATATAAGAATTTGTTTTATAGATTTATTTCTTTCCATTAAATGGTAATGATGCCTGAGTCAATCCATATTTTTTGGTTATAAGTAGTTTGCTCAAAATATAGACAGCTAGAGAATTCACAAAAAATACTGTGAAAAATAGAAAACCAATTCTTAGATATGAAGGACTCTTCATCTTAAATATGCTATATACTAGTATTAAAAGTTCTGTCTTTGTAAGTCACTGTGGAAAATCAACCATAAAAATTAATTTTCTCTTTTGCTTCAGAAGTGTTTATATTATAATGTTTTTTTTAACAAGTGAAAAGAATATCTTTGTAGGTTTGCGATATGCACCCTCAACATCATAAGATGCAAAATAAATACATAAATAAAAGCTTTGACTTAATCAAAACTGTAACATGAAAAATGCTTTAATAATGCAAAGTGAACTTTATTTACCAATAATTTATTCAAGTTATTCCGTCAAGATATCTACCTACCCTTGACAGAAACACTGATTTTTAAAAACTGGAAAATAATTTTGAGTAGTCAGACACAAATTGGGTTTTTCAACAGAGAAAGTTTAAATGACATATTTATCCTGATTTCCAACTGAAAACGATTAGTATTATCATTTAAAAACTAACAAAGAAAGTTGAATTTTAATCTATTTTCTGTCATATTCTCACAAAACAACATATGTTTATTTACATCAGTTATTTGGCTTCCACAGATGTATGTGTCCATCAGTTATGAGAAAGAACTGCAACAAAGACTTTTCTAGTAATAGTTAAAGTGAATATTCAAAAACATTTTCTTCAGTTGGGGATAATTTTTTCATAAACATACAAATAAAAAGAATATGGGAAAAGTTTATTTGCCTCACCAATTCCTTTTCTCGAAAGATCAGACTAGTAACAAGTATTCCTACCTTCTAAACAAAAGAGTTTATAGGATAGAATCATCTAAAATAGTCAAATAGTCTTCTTTGAATGCATTAATTTTAGAAGATACATAAGTACAGATGTTTATATTCTATTATTACTTCTAATAGAGCTAGTGTTTCCTTCTCCAAGTTATACAATATAACATTTAGATTATCATTTTTCAAGAATTATAGCATTAAGCTTGAAGCACACAGCACTTCAAAATGTTCACTCCACAAATGGACTCACTAAGTGGAAAATTGGAGCTGAAATTTACCTTGTGCTGCTTTCCGAGCTAAAATAACCAGAATTAGGTTATTTTCCACTCAGAGGAAGGGAAACACTTTTCACTTTATATGAAGTTTCTTAGGCACCAATATTGTGCTCTCAAACGCCATGTATAGTTTTAAAATTGAGGGTGCAGATCAAGTAATAAAAGTGTTTTACAATTATATTAAAATATAAAAATCATGATTTGAAATCTTTCATTTCTTCACTCTGAATTTGAACTTTGCTTCATTTTTCAGCTCCTGTACTTACAGAAAATATTACAAGCAGTGTGAGTATGTAAGGAGGATAGTACTAATTTTAAAACAACTTCTGCCTGCCCAAGTCCTCATGGAGTTTTCCATCATTTGCTTACTAAAGAGTAAATTATGGCTTAGCAGGAACCTGTAGCACCTAGCCCAGAGCTAAGTGTTGTAAATATTTTATATTATTCTTAAAGATGTCTGGTTAAGAGATTAGAAAATGTTTAAACATGGTGAAAATCGTCTTCATTTGGTGATTATATTCACATTGGCTTTTTTTCATTTTTATTTAACTAATTAAAAGTAATATAATTGACAAATATCTATGTTTTCAGATTGCAATGTGATGTTTTAAAACATGGTACAGAATGATTACGTTAAACTAAATAACACATTGATCACCCTGAGTTTTTGTAATGTATGACAGTGGAAAAACCTTTAAGATCTAGTCTCACGTTTTTCTACTAATAATCCTTAAATCTTATCCATAGAGGTTAGGAAACTGCTCCAATGCTGAGCTACAAATACAGAGCTTTCCGTATTTATTTATTTATTTTAAATTTTGAGGTAGTTTCACTAAATTGTCCACACTGGGCTCAAACTTACCATCTCTATGCCTCTGTTTGCAGAGTACCTGGGATTGTAGGTGTATGCCACAATGCCTGGAGTCAATTTCCAATTACACAGTTCATTATTCTCAACTACAGTCACTCTGCTCTACAGTAGATCCCTGGGGTTGATTTGTCCTAGTCAAACTTTGTACCCTTTCAACTACATTTATACTTTACCACCAGATCCATCCCCCAGATCCAGATAACCACCACTTTTCTTCCTTTTTTTATAAGGTTGGTTGTTTTAAACTATTTAGCACAGTATCCCCTAGATTCATTCACAGCATCAGAAATGGCAAGATGTGTTTGCCTGAACTGTTAAACTGTATAGTGTTAAGTAAACATATTGTAGTTCCTTTATACCTTTATCTGTTGCTTGACATTTGTGTTAATTCTCCATCCTGCCTTTTGTAAATAATGCTGCAATGAACAAGACAGTGCAGAGGTCTTTCTGACTTACTGATTATATTTCTTTCAGACATGTACCCCAAAGTGGAAATACTGGATTATGTGGTAGTTTTATTTTGTGTTTTTTGAGAAACTACCATACCATTTTATATAATGATATTTATTGCAAAGAATAAAAATTTCCTTTTTAAAATTTTTATTTTAAGGAGAGTAAAAATGGACACTCGTGTTGCCTTTTGATATTTGCCATTCTAACTAGTGATACTAAATATGGTTTTAATTTGCATGTAAGAGTAAATAGCGATGTTCAACACTTTTTATATGTCTGTCAGCCATTTATATGTCTTCTTTTAAATAATGTTGATTCAGGTCATTTGTCCACATTTAAATTGATTTCTTTTTATTAACATTGAGTTTTTAGATTTTCTTATATTGTAAATGTTACTTTTTATCAGACATTATTTACAAATACTTTCTTTTCTACTGTACTTTATGTGTTCACTCTTTGATTCTTTTTCCATGCAGAAGTATTTTACTTTGATATAATTCCATTTGTCTTTTTACTTTTGTCTCCTTAAGAACTAGGGCTTGAGCACAATAGCCAAGTGCTGCACCACTGAGCTATAGCCCCTGACCCTACTATGGGCTTCAATTTACGTGTCTACACAAAGCCTCGTGTGGTGATAGGTGGGACATTTTGGAGGTGGCTGAATCTAGAGTGCTTCATTTTAGGATCACGGATGTGATTCTAAGATTGAATCATGGACCAATGATAGGGTTAAGGATGTCCCTTTCTGGGTGGGTAGTCTGGATAGGATATAAGGGACAGAAAAAGGGTCACTGCTTGCTGTTTGTGCTTATTGTTGTCTCACTGCCTTCTGCCTTCAACCTGCCATGAACAGTTTCTTCTCTGTGATGCCCTTCTGCCATATCACCCTGTCTTGGAGCCAGCCAACTATGAACTGAAACCTCCACAAACAGTGAGCTACAATAAAGCTTTCCTCCTTTGACTTTGGGTACAGGATATTTGGTCTCAGCAATAAGAAAAGTAATTAAAACAGCTAATTGTCCTTTTTCTGGTCTTATTATTAATGTTGTATCCAGAAATTTTTACCAAAACAAATGTCAGACAAATTTTTACCTGGGTTTTCCTGTATTAGTCATATGCATTTAGGTTATATGTTTGTTCTATTTTACATTGATTTTTTAATACATTTTAAGAATCCACTTTTATTCTTCTGGCTGCAGGTATTTAGTTTTCCCAACATTATTTATTAAAGGTACAATCTGCTACTCATTGTATTCTTTGTACCTTTGTTGAACATCAGTTGACTATATATACAAGGATAATTCAGGGATTTCTATTTGGGTTTATTAGTCAATATACCTATTTTTGTAACTTTTTTTATAGATCAGATCAAGTTTTCTCAATTCTAAGGTTCTAAATATTTTCCTGCCTATTTTTTCCATGGAATGAAATCAAACCTTTCCCCATCTGTGTCCAAAGATGGCTTCTAGCTTTTCATGGCTGTTGTTAGTTTTTAAGCCACATGTGCTCTCCATCTTTTCCCCCAGTACTAGATAGGCCAATAGAAAGCCTACATAGTCTCTCCTTCAAACCAAAGCAAATTGCAAACCATACAACTCTATGCACAGGAACTCTTGCTCCAGTCAAATCCATTTTCTGAGAAAAGCTCCAAGCAACACACCTTTTATCATCTCTTAAACTATATCTGAGCCAGATTAGTAAGCCTTCTATGTTGATTGCAGAAGCTTTTATTGCATCTATAAAAATCTTTTTATATTCTTTTTCACTTTGTGTGTGTCCTCCTTTGTCTTTCATCTGAACCAAATTTGATATTTGGTCCATTTTATTTCTGAAGCATGGACAAAGAGTCTTCTCATATAAGGTTTAGATTAAATACATTTTCTTCTAGAAAATATTTTGTGAAAGACCTTTGAAAATATCACCCTGTCTCAATAAATATTTCTGAAACTTGGTACAAATTTGCTATTAACATGGCTCATCTACTATAAAAATGTAATGGAATATATGCATTTTATATCTCATATTTAACCATAGTTTGTTCAAATTGATGCTGAAATAAAGCATCAAATCAATATTCACCTGTTGGATAAAATAAAAATAAATGAAACTGTCAGCTAAATTTTAGAAATAAAACTTTTTTGTGACCCAGTGAAAATAAATTTCTATTTGCTCTAAAGACATAGGACTAGATGTTTATAAAGCCTGAGTTATGGAAAGCATTTCTGTCCTCTTTTTTCTCTTTCCATGTGGCATAGAGAACTGATCATCGTCTCATTGTCTTCAATTCTTCTTTACACATGGCTGTGAAACAGGAAACATCTGTTCACCTTTCTTAAGATGATAGGTTACTTCTTGTTTTTCCATTAATGAAGTAGATACCTAATTGACCTATTTTACTATCACTGAGCCCTCTGATCTCCCCACTGATTATTTTACTCTAAATTCACATACTTAGATATAAATACTCTAAATCCAATTATTTAGTCTATGTATCTAAAATCTTCTAATGGCTCACCATATTTACAGTTCATTCCACTTACTGCATGTTTGACTAAGTCTCAGGCTAACACAGGGACCAATCAAACAGAAGAACTTATCCTTCAGATAATACAACTAAAAGCTTTGTTTTTCCAACATGTCAAATTAGCATTCTAAACTCCTGTTAATGTTATTCCTTCCTGAATGAACCCTATCATTTCCCAGGATGATTGATACGGTTTCTTTCCTTCTTATTATTCTATGTAATAATCAAAATCATGGCCTTCATGTTATATTTTGAAATATTTTCTTACCATTCTGTATCACTGTTAATTTTAGAAGTAACAGATTATATCTCTTAACATTTAAATGTTATGTAACAATATTTAATATATGTTGTTTAGGTAGTAAATGAGAAGGGAATGAAAAATCAACTATTAAGGTGTACATATTGCTAAGTAAGTGCCAGTCACACTTTTGTGGGAGATGGAGTGACACTTCAGGGCAGAAAGAATAGATGACACAATAAGATGAGTAGTGCATCAGGCAAGTACTTTGCCAGGTCCAAAAAGGTAACACTGTGCTGTTAGGTCAGACAAACGAGGAAAAAGTGGCCCAAGAGATTCTAATATAACCTAAAAACATACAAAAGAAAAAAAAAAGGCATGATTCAGGTATGCATCTCTCTGTTGTGGTTCAATGCTGTCTAGGACTAAATTTCTTTAACCTGTAATTTTCACTTGATGTAATGTCTCACTGAACTAAACAATTTCATTTCATGATTTCCAAGTAAAAATTTCAATATCAGAAAAGTCATATTTAATAATTTGATATTTTCTGTTAATATACAAGATATAGGAGTTCCAGAATTACAAGATGACCCTACTGAACTTAAACTTTGATTTGGAATTCTCCAATCAGTATCTCCTTCATAATGTCTTGAGAAATTAAAAATCAAAGTCTATAAAATAATGCAGAAGCCTTTACTTAACTCACAGTTTTATAATGTTGAGGAAAAAAGAGAGCACAGCATTTGTGCATAAATGTAGAAGAGGAAAACAAATACGAATTGTGCCATTAACACATTATAAGTTATAAAAGCTTTCCAATGGGTAAATGAAGTCTAACATCTATGAAATACAAGATTCCATAATTTTTTTTCATAATTTGATCAGAGGCATAGAGCAACTCCAAACTCTATTGCGATCATTGCTCTCTCTACTAATTATAGCACACTTGCCAAACTGAGAGCTATTTTATGCAGTATATAATAAGATAAGAATGAATAGATTTGGATGAAATATTAGTATTTCAGAACCCTTCATCCTGTTTACAATTGTCAAAGGAGAAAGAGATCTTAAGTTTGTGCCTGAAAGTCTATGGATCAGTATTCTTTTAGTTTAAAATCATTCAATTTTTAAGCATGTTTTCAGAAGGAATACAAAAGCCAAATCTTTGGAACTCACCATAAACTTTTGTTTGATTTTCTGCACTTAGAATTTGTTTATATTTCATGGTATGTTGTATCTATTGATGTCAAGGTTTTCTGTTATTGTCTATAATATCTCTTAGATTTTAAAATGTACTTTCTTTTTTTTCCATTTTATTTTAAAGAGAATAAGACAAAAGAGGTTAGTGCAGAGCAGATCGGAACCGGACAACATAGGCAACACAATACTTAACATTAAGACAGCCGGATATTAACAATAGCTATCACAATATTTCTTTCTCTGCTATAGTTGAGCATAGTTTCAAATGCAATAATATCAAACATAACAAAATAGTATGAAACCATTCAAAGAGTGAAAGAATTGCAGGGCATTCTGAACCGAATAACAGAGATCAATGGGTACTATAATATCTCATTTTCAATAAAAAATTTTGTTTATACTGAAAGTGTACTTTCATTCTAGTGAACATTGTGGTGACCTGAAAATGTTTCATTGTTTTCTCTTAAATATTAAAAGTTGTTCCTTAATTCAATACACACAAACTTTTGACATACAGTAATCTCTCTTAATAAGAAACCATAGTTTCAAAAGATTTGAACTTTGTCTTGAGCTCTATAATTTTAAAAAACCTATTTATATGTTCTATGTACATTCTACTTATTCAGTGCATATTAGTTATTATCTTAAGATGATGAACATAAATTATGTTATATATTATGTATTCAAGAAACTAGCACATATATTTCAGATATTAAAATGTCATTATTAAAAATGCCTTGTGATCCTATATATAAAAGCAGATTCAGTTTTTTGGATAAACTGATGAAACTTTGAAAAATTCTACTTCTCTATCAAATTAAAAAAACCTTAAAATAAAAGTTAAATAAGGTTTTAATAGACATTATTGGTAAGTCTGATGTATACACTGAATATAACACAAGCAGAAAGTTAGCATACACACATATATGCATGCATATTTAGCACACACACACATGTAACACTTATATTTACTTAATCTGTGGCAAAGCCCAGAAACTTACAGTGGAAAATTCAGTTAAATGTCAGAGTACCATTGCTTTTGTTCAGAGTCATTTGGAAACCTTCAAAATACAAAATAATTACAACTTTGCCTTTGGATTTTGACATATGAGGCATTTCATTAAGTTTTGTTTGAAACATATGCCAAAAGTTTAAAGATGTATCAAGATCTCTTCCACTTAAGAAACTGAAGTCTGAGAATAAATAATTTTGGTTTAAGCCCATTATGAATTGTTGCAAATTTCAAAAGTTTCTGTTGAACGTAAATAATGTATATACTTTATAATAATTTTCACTAAGAAAAATGATTTTCTTCTGAGATTATGAGACTTGTATACTTCTTAGGTCCCAGCCAATAAACTATGAATTTGTCCATAACAGCGAGAAACTTATTGATTAAATAGCAAATATTACAAAAATAAATGCAATAAACTTTAATTTTGGAAAAAAAATCACAGTATACACATTAACATTAATTTTACCTTTAGTTTATTTTGTTCTCATCATTATTATATTTCATATATACAAAAAATGAAATAAATGAAGACTTTTATAATCCAGATACCATCATACAAGTCACAACACCTGTTTTCTAATAAAATTTGCAATTGTATAGAAGCACCTTCCTAAAAATATTTTACATATGATAAAGGCTCATCAATTTATGAGGGTGAAGATTGTGTTTGAAATGGATAGTTTACTGAAGAAAAGCTCCACTAAAATTGCTGTAAATAATGGGGGAGTTTATTACTCTAATAGACTTATAAAACTTGTGTATTTCTTAGGTCAAATCCAATAAACTACAGTCTTACCCATAATAGCAAGAAACTTATTGATTAAACATTTTAATTATTAGTAGCTATGGGCTAAAATCATGACTCTGTGGTAATAAGAATGGAGGTTATTCTCAGGTTTATTGTTGGTATTTAGAATGTTTTCATGGTGGTTGTTCTTCAATACTATTCAGCACCATAGACAAACACAACATAATTACCTAAACTACTTCCAATTCATCCCACTCAGTAGCTCTTAATCGTATTACCTACTGGCAAGATAATCCTCACTGGAGTACTTGTTTCTCCAGTGCCTGACATATTTTTGTGTCTACAAAGGAATAGATGAGTGAATGGTAGTAGAAATTGCAATCTCAGCCAAAGTGTTGAGCATAATCTAAAATTTGGACTCCCTTTAAATATCTATTGAGAATTAATACTGCTTCAGTGGAAATTGAATCTCTGTGTGCATGAACTTCCATGCCTAGAATTGTTTCATGCTTATAAGTTGAAGCAAATATGAATTTTTCAGCAACTTTACATAAATTATTGTAGTCCAAACAGTATGTGTTTTTGTATGATATATATTAAAAATGCAGACTTCTATACAAATTACATGTGTAGGATATATAATCTTTAATCTAAATTTAAACAAATATTAAATGCTTGATATATACCATATGAAAGATTAAACATAATGGGAAGAACTCATAGAAAAATCAAATTGTTTTCCTTTTGTTGACAATAAAATATTGAATAAAAATCATAATAACAAGATTTTCTTCAATTTATTTTTATCTATTGCAGAATTATATATTTTTTAAAAAACTTAATTTTTCTACTGTTTCTAATGATCTTATACATGTTTTAAAAAAGAAGTTTTGATCTTGTAAGGAAATATGTTACCTTGGTGAGGATTCCCCCAAAAAACATGTAGGTCCTAAAGAATCTGCTCAGGGACTCCCGATAACATTTTTCAGGTAATATTTGGGTTTTGAATACTTCTTGTAGATTTTTTAATATCTTTTTTTCAACAAAAACCAGAAATGAAATTTATCAAGTAGGTAGAGAAAGAAATATTATGGATATGATTCATGATTATATCTTCTTGTATTGTGCAACGCTAACCGTAACAAATGAAATGCTATAAGCAATCATTACTATAAGTTAAAGGAACACATTGTAAGGTACTTGGAATAAGTACAGATATTTAATTGCATTTCATTCTTCTTAATTCTGCTTCTGACTTATACTTCATTAAATGTTAAATGTATAAGAAAATATTTAGATAGCTGAAGAATCATATATATCTTTTTAAAAGAGAAAGCAGTAAGTAATATAATAAAATACATTCACTGAAAGATTTTGTGTATGAGATCAGTAAAAGCTAAGGAAGACATAGATATATTTCCACTTACGTTGTTCTCAGTCCCCTATATAAATGGGGAATCTTTTTGGCTTTAAAGGAATAGATACTTCACAAGACATGAAATAAAGGAATTGTTTTAAAATATTGATGTGCATTGGGAATTTTGTTGTTCAATCTGAGCTACTTAGTGAATGGAGAAAGAGGCAACTACTCTCTTCACACTGAGTCACAAGACTTTTCCTATGGTCATCTGTTTTCAGTCAAATCATTGCATTCTTTCCTCTGCAAGCAATGTGCTATGGTTAATATGAATTGTATGTCTCTTAAGGAAGAAATTCTATTGCCTTAAGGAAGAAATGTATGTCTCTTAAGGAAGAAATTCTGTTGCCTTAAAGAAGAATTGTATGTCTCTTAAGGAAGAAATGCTACCATTTCATTATACTTTCAAATTCTCAATTGTTTCATTGGATACTGATAGTAGGCTTATTTGGAGCATGGGTCAAATTTTTTCTCAACATTTTTCTTTGCTATAGAGATTAAAACTCCAAAACTAAAATTCATTATGTTCCTTTATATAAAGATCAAACATAACATATTTCTGTGCAATGAAACATAATGTAAAATTTTACAAGTTGTTTTACAGAAAAAGTTGGCTTTAGAAACCAGTATTGGAGAAGGTTAATTTTATGTCAAATTGACTGGGCTGAGGAATGGCCAGAGAGTTATCACAACATTATCTGTTAAATGTCTGTGAAAATATATTGGCTAACAACAGCATTTGGATTGGCAGAGTACAAATTATCCTCTTGCAAGTAATCCCGTGTCTTCGCGAGCTGGGGCATCACTCTCCTGACCCCACATGTCCAGAGATCTTGGTTAGTAGACACCAGAACATGTAGCAGTGTTCCACATGGCATCTCCTCACTCTAGATTCAGCTTCAGGCTTCTATATCCTGACTGGGAGTCACACTGTGATCTCCTTTGGTTCTCAGACTGAGTGATTTGTACTGCCGAATTTCCTAATTCTTAGAAATGCCAGGCTGATCATAGGACTACTGTATTACCTTAGTGACCATGTTAGCTCACTACTATAATAATGTATGCATTATATATAAAATACATGTTATACATTAATTAGTGCCTATTGGCTCATTTTTCTATAAACTCTTTTTTTTTTTTTTTTTTTTTTTTTTTTTTTTTTTTTTTTTTTTTTTTTTTTTTTTTTTTTTTTTTTTTTTTTTTGGTACCGGGGATTGAACTCACAACCTCGCACTTGCCAGGCAGGCGCTTAAGCCACTAAACTAAATCCCCGGCCCTATAAACTCTTTTTGGCTTATAGTAGGATTACATAAAAATAAATTCATTTTAAATTGAAAGTATCACAAATTAAGCTTGATTTAATGGACAAAATCTAATAAACATCAGTTGTGCACTGTAAATTATCCATGTTTACCCATATGATCTCATGTCTCAGAGAGAGCTGTAGGGCACTGCTGCTGCCCAGCATCACAAGGGTATTCTACAGCATGGGACCAGCCCTGGAAAAGGTTAAAATTACATATTTGAAGAATGATTCCTGCTGAACATACATTGCTTTCACATCACTATAAAGACAAAACATCGTAATTCAAACCAATGAAATTCAGAGACTATCTTCCCTGCATTGTTACTTTCAGTTTGTTCTTATCTGAAATAAAAACACATTTGATGGTAGAAGAAAAGCTACTGCAGATTTTTGTATAGGACATATCCTTGAAGTTTGAGTCAAGAGTACATTCATAATGCAGTCACAATTGGGTTTATTTTCCACACTGAACTTCCTAATTCAAGCTGTGGGCAGAAGAAAAGATTGTGAGTAGAGAAGAAATGATGACTAACACATGTTTCAAAATCTGTAATCTCTCTTCAATGATCTTTGTGGACATCATCAAAATTTTATCAGTTTGCAAATTATTTTAACAATCATTTAATATTGAAAATATTATATTATTGGAAAAGTCTATCTTTAAAGAAAAATATTATAAAAATCATAAAGAGTGATAGTAAAGTAATATCAAATATAAATTTAGACATTGAGTATTGCAGTGATTATTCCAACAGGTGAAAAAGTCACCACAGTGCTTAGTACATTGAAAATTTAATGGAGAAATATAATTTATTGATCTAGAAAATTAATTCTTTTGTAATTATAACATTTACTGAGAACTAGAACAGTCTATTCACTATAGTTTTTTTTTACTTTGTTCAATAAATGAAGTGGCTCAGTTTATTAATAGAGACAAAATATGCCACTAATAATAGCATACATTAGAAACATTATAATGAAATGACTATTTATAGTAAGACAGTGTATTTCATATCAAAAAGTATTCATAGAAATAATGCTTTTGAGTTGACTTCCTAAGAGTTACCAACTCTTAAATGTAGAATGGTGAGAGGAAAGGAAAACAAGACTTTCTAGGTAAATGTGAACTTGTGGACTGAAATTTCTCCATGTGTTAAAGACTAGTATTTAGTACAAGTATCTTTGTGGCTGAAATTTACACTTGCAAAAAACACATATTAGAATATTAAGTTGATATTCTTAAGCTGACAGCAAAAGCACTTGAAAGTCAAGCTAAAGAGGATTAATTCACTCTCTGTTGAACACTGGAGACTTTACAATTTGCGAGAGGCATAAGTGATTCATACTTTTAGAAAACGGACGATGTACTCATTTGCTTCTTCGTTCCCAGACCCATGCTGTGCTCCGTTCCTGCTCTCTTCGTCATAAGGTTTGGAACTGCACACTTTTTATTGGCTTCTATTGGAGCCTGAGGAGCAAAGATGGGACTGGAGGAAAATATTAACACCAGGTGCTCCTCACACCTTCCTTCCTTGCTGAGCGTCTCTGTCAGAAACCGCATGTCTGCATCTCCTGTTCCCATTCTCCCAGACCTGCAGCCCTTCTGTGCTCCCCCCTGCAGATTTGCCAGTGACCTTCCTCTGTCCTTGAAGCCCTCCTGGAAGGCGGCAGCATCATGTTGTCCCTGTGTTCCTTCACTTCTTGTAATTATGGAAACCAAGTTTTGTTTCATTCTGTGCTTTTTGTTTTTGTTTGTTTGTTTGTTTTACATTACCCTCTTATACAATCTTGCAACTAATTTTCCATATTAAGTGGACTTTATTAAAGCCTAGCATCTTTTTTTTTTTTTTTATGGCTGTGCCTTTATATAGTTTTGAAAGAAAACAGATAGACAATATTTTCCAGTGCTCCTTTAGGATGGTTTTGGAAGAGTAGTATAATGATGAACTTCTTATTTAAAATTACCTTCCCAAAGGTATCAAAGTTAAACTAGAAATTCACTCATTGGAAATTTAGAAAAACACTGCTTCTTTATTACCAGTATCTCCACCAAAGACCCTCCACAGGCTAACATCTTACTTTAATAACACCTGGTGTTACTTGGGATGTGTCAGTACAAACAACGAAAATAAGACTATGCTACTTCTCTTTATTTTCTCTATGTCTTTCTTTTTCATGTCAGTCCTACTTTTGGAAGCCTTGTTTATAATTTAAAACTCTAAAGTCATTAAAAATTTAATGGCTCAATGATTAAAACAGACAGGTATTTCAAACTCACCTGGTTTCATTTTCAAGACAAAAGTATTTATCTCAGTTGCAATGCAGTGTTTATGCAGGTGTACGATAAACACATCAGTTGTGACAACATGCTTTACACCCAACTTTTAAGTAATTCTTGTCCCCACTATATTTATGTAACAAATTTAGCAACTTTCCCACAGAGAAATCAGGTGAAGTTGATAGACATTAGGAAGAAAGTAAGTTTGCTCAAGGTTAATTAATAAAATCTATTTAAAGTAGAGTTTGAATTAACTGTGTTACTTTAACTTCAAAAATTGATTAAGTAGAAGTTCTTTCATGAATATCAGATCTGTAGAAATATTATGATTAATATTTGGGTAGCAAGTGTTTCACACACGCATTAAAGTTATGTTTAAAAACCTTATTTCATTTCTGTAAAAGTTAGTATATTTACTTAGAAATACTTTAATATCCTTAGAACTAAATGTGATTCTTTACTCTTTTTTCTTCTTTTATTCATATGCAAATAAAGAAGTATGAATATCAAATCAATGTAGAATTTGGTTCACTAGTTATATAGGTAGATAAATAAATTTGTATTCATTAAATTTTCTCTTTAATGTCAAAGCATATTTTTGAAATTACCTTCTTAATCATCTCCTAAGATAATATTAATCCCACAGCAAAAATAGTATATTTTAAACTTTAAAAAGTTTCCTTTAGATTTCTGAATTTGTCAATTAAACTTGAGGATTTCTTTTGAAATACACATGCTTAAATGTTCCAAATACTCCCCAAAATTTCCCTGATACATGTTCACCATTTATGATTAATATTTGTATAGCAAGTATTTCACACACATAGAATTTATATGGAGTCAGGATTTCTACATAATTGTGAAAAAAAACATAATTATGAGAGTGCCAAATCACCTTCACATCTAATGTCAAGCTGTTCTTCTCAATATTAATAAGAGTATTAATTGTTTTTTAAACAACAATAATATTCAAGTTTCATAGCTTAGCAAAAATATATAAATACAAAAAGAAGTAAAGTTGGGTCACTGAATTTGACTATGAAAGTAGAAGTGCTGTTCCTGCCTTAATAAATGCATAATCACAATAAATTATCCACTAAAACTGTAAAACTCCATTTACATGTTACGAATACCTTACATCCTATAAATATGAAAACTTATAAATTACTATATGCACATTTTTATTTGTGTCTATTGTTTATACATCCCTAGGTTTATACTGTTTAGATAATACTGCTTTCCTTTCCAAATCTGTTTACCATTCTTCAATTTTAAACTCAAAATATGAATAGTGAACCCTTTCACCTTCCACGCAGATTACGAAAACTGGCTCCTTTCAGTTTAGGTATGATAATCCATCCTATATGAAGCACAATATAACATTTAAAAATGTGAATATTAATTCAGGGATCAATATTTCCAATGTTAGTAATATTAAGAGATCATATCAATGATAGAATAAAGTTGCTTTTAAAACTCCTTTCCACAGATGATATTCATATTTGTAATTAAAATGTATATCCAATAAATGAAAGTTATTTTTAAAAATAAGAAATTTTCTAAGTGTCTTTGGAGATGCACAAGGACTCCACAGATGTATCACAACTAACAGCTGCCAGAACAATGTGATTCGTGAAATGGTACATGTAAAAACCAAAAGTGCAAGACAAGTTTTGTTCATTCTTCCATGCCTACAATTATTTTGTTATTTTGTTAATTCTTCTATGTCTGCAATTAACATAGTGCTTGATGCAAGCTAGGGTCTCAATTTTTTAAATTAATGCATAACATACTTCTCTCAATTTCTCTTCATAACAGCATGTATGACTGTCATAAGTCAATATCAGGGTTTTCATGGAGCCACAGCACCACCTGATTTATGTTTTTTTTTTAATTTATATTTTTATGTAGAATAGGTTGTCACTGAGCTCTTGAATGATTAAAAAAATGAATGCATGAACATGGTAACCATCATTAGCAATTTACATCAGAGGAAGGACAAATCTCTCAAAGCCGCTTTTTAAGATGAGGACAAATAAATATTAAGGAAAATTATTTAAAAATATTTATTCTAGTGTTTTTCACATAGCAGAAAAACAAGTGCAAGAAGTTCTCATATGATGTCCAATCATAGCATTAGAAAGTCAAGCATCATACAGTTACAATTCTGTGAAGAGCTTGAAAACCTGGCAGAGAAGATTTTACCTCAAAAGTGTCTACTTCCTCTTTTAGAAACAGGAGCTTGTTATATTGCAGCCTATTTCTTTCATGAAACTTGTTTGCAGCATGATTAGCCAACTCTTAGTGTAAGTGGTACCAGTTTTGTGAGTATGTTGTCTCCCTAACAATTCTTTGCAACCCTAAAATAAAAAATACTTACAGCATTTTGTGTTTATTTGGAGATAGGTGCATAAAAGGTCTTCCCACTCACATTCTTTAACTTCCTGTTTGAGTTCACTTCAGGGTTCAGATGGACACATCTTTGGAGGTGCATTTGGAATTTTATAACATGACTTAATTTTTTTTTGTGTGTGGTGATTCTGACCACTGAAATGTTCTTCAAACAGCACTAGAATGCTGTTTAGTTTTGCAAATGCAAGAAAAACTTTATGTACTTTACAGAGAAAATATGTATGGTTAAGTAAGCTTGATTCAGTTATGTTAGGTTAATAGATTAGCAATGTATATTAAGTAATCTGTCAATATGAAGAAACACAGTTAAGATTGGGGACATAGCTCAGCACCTTATTAAAAGCACCTGCCAGGCAAGCACAAAGTCCTGAGTTCAATTTCCAATACCAAAAACAAGAATGAAACACAGTCAAAACAGTTGTGTTAAGTAACTGAACTCAATCTGTATTTCTCTTAAGAGCAGTGGTGCAGCGTGCACTAGTCCACTGTTCATAGTGATTTCATAAAACATAAAATCCTGAAAATAATGAGAGTTTACTATTTTTCTGTAAATCATATTATAATTTCTTTGGGAATATTTTGAGATCTCATTTTACCTACATTTATACACAAATGTATACATATACACTATTAGAATATAAATATATTCCGTGTTTTTTATGATGTCAGTATATTTATTCTTTATAAGATAATTAGCTACATCTCAATTTTTATAATTTATTGCATTTGATACAGTTGTTCCTGGTGTAATTGTTATGTCATAATAATAATAATAATAATTATTATTATTTTTGGTTCTGGGAATCAAACTCACAACCTCATGCTCGCCAGGCAGGTGCTTGTGCCGCTGGGCTAAATCACTGGCCCTGCATCATAATAGTTTAAGGGCCACTTCTAGTCAGTTACCACAGAATAATATTAGTGTCAATGTGTAGCCTAGGAAATTATTTTTCTGACTGTAAAGACCAAGTGAGGCTTCTAATAAATAAAAGGGCAAAGGTCTTAGACTAAATCAGTAACAGAAAGAGAGAGAAACAAAAGAGAATATTCCTAACTATGTGAAACAAAGAAAACCTGGGCAGTGAATCAGCACATTTTATTAACCACAATACTTCAAGGAAAACACCTGTGTAAGTCTGACCCACATCTAGTTAACCACTTTATAAATTCACTGTGAGTTTCTGCATAATTAGTTCACTACCTGGTTTCACACTTGCACATGTTTTTTAAGCCAAATGGATAAAAACAGCAAATTTAGAAGTAGAGATTTCTATAGAAATTCCATTAAATATTCATAATATTTAATTATATTACTTGACATTAATTCTTACGGCTCATAGGGTCCAATAAACTTAAGTCTGGAGGTAATATATCTAATGTCATTTTAGATCTGACTCACAAAAAAAAATTTAATTCATGTGCACACATTAACACTCCAAAGTTTTATATTCTGGGTCTAATTTTTACCACACTTTCATCTTTTTGTATTTTTGTATTTATGCTCTAAAGTCTTTGAGTGTCCCCTGAAATTCATACGTCTGATGAATTGATGTCAGTTCATAATAAAATGCAGTCAAAAAATAAACTTGAAGCTTCCAATGTGAAGCTTCCATTTCTAATAATTTATCATTTTGTAAGAAAAAGCTTTTTTTAGTCAATGGAACTGAACAAAGATATAGAAAATTACTTTTAAATCAATGCCTCTCTACTGTATTCAAGTAAATACAGCCACTATAAATATGCAATATTTCATGAAAAATTTACACTTTGTACTTGACTTTGTTCAAGAATTTCAAAGCCATATCTCTTGTTTGCATAAAAACATTGTTTGAAATGGTTATTGTTTAGTAAATATTTTCTTCCAAATATTAATATAAAGAACTTCATTCTGCATGTTTGAGGAAGCAGTACTGCAAATTCTATTAAGGTCCTGCTTCTCATGAAAGTTATTGCAACTGAGTCTAACAACTAGTCTTAGTCTGTAGGTATTGAGTTTTGACAAACTTCATCCCCTATCTGGAAAACTGAATATTCTCTTCTTAGCTAAGGTTCAATTACAGTTCATCACTAACCATTGTTAGGTCAGGGATAAATGATCCATATAAAATAAATCAAATTAGCTCACATATTTAAGATTTCACATGACTTTTATGTCCTTGGGTGAAAATCCAAAGCCCTTTTCTTCTTTTTTTTAATTTTAAAGAGAATACAAATAAAAGTAAAACGGGACTTCAGAACAGGATGATAGGTGAGTAACAGTAATTTATACATTGTGCAATGTCATCTTCATAGTAGTCACTCAGAGATAGGCATGAAATAGGCAAACAGTATAAACACACACCTTTGTTTTCAATGAGCTAAGATAAACTACCTGTATAACTGTCAGCTGTCTTGTGCATATCTGCATATTGTTTTTTTCTTTTGCCTTCCTCCCTTTCTCCTTTCCCCCATCACAGTGTCCCTTTCCTTTTGAACAGTTTCTTTCTAATTCAAAATATCTATAGCACATTTTGGATTTTATTTACTTGTTCAGTTTCTCACAATATTGAGACAATATGATGTTTACACATGTGAGTCTGATTGATTTCACTTACGAATATGGTCCCGAGCTGCATCCATTTACCTATGAGAGGCCCAAGTTCATCCATATAATCTCCAACACTGTCTTCTAGAGAATACTGCATGAATTGTTTCTCTGTATAGTTTATCACCTGTTTGTAGCTTATCCATTCTTTTCTTTGGATCTAGAAACACTGACCTTTTTGTTAACTTCACAGCCAAGCACCTTCATTTTAAAAATAAATTTAATCCTCACTCAACAGTTCATTCTTGGTTAATAATATGATCTCTTTTTCATACAGTGATCATCTTTTCAGCGCTTACTTTAGTGTTTGTCCATGCCACCCATTTTGATAGACAGCATACCATTTCAGGACAGACTCTCACAATTTATTTCACTGTTTTTTGTTTAACAGAGATTGTCTGGATGTTACATTTTGTAGATCTTTGTTTAACACAATAATTCAGCATTTGCATCTTAGGGCTTAATACAATAAGATGATTAGTTTTCATGTTTATATGATCTCGCAGAGATGGAAAGGACTTTATTCATGGTAGTGAGTTACTGTGTGATGTGTCTTCTTTTAATGATTTCATGGAACAAATAAAACAATATTTTAATGATAACATTCTGTTCTAAAACCAATATATGCAATTAATCAGGTGAAAATAAACAAATACACCTTCAAATACCATAAAATATCTGTATATTTTACATTCCATTTTTATGAAAGCTATCATAATCTCAAAGTATACGGGTGAAATATAAGTACAGTGTCAAAGGTATATACAAGTTCTATGCAAGTGCTTCGCTAAATAGTGGGGGCAGGGATCTGTTACATTATGGAAATAATATGAGATATCATTGGCTGACCCATCCTTAGCTTTACATTAGAATACATTTATTTTCAGGAAATAGTAATTATCTCTAAATACTGCTCAACATCACAATAAAAAGAGATCAAGTCTACAGAATGAGTTCAGAATAAAGCCTGGAAGCTCACTGGAGATGCAGATGTTTGAGCCTCCTCTGGAAGGCCCAAAACACCAGAGGTCGACATCTGAAGGTCAAGGCAGCAAAAGGCAGTCTGTAACGGTGTGGAGTTCTCCACAGACGCAGGCTAGTTTCCTCTTGGTTTCCCTTTCATTCCATCTGGGTTAAAGCATATTGATTGTGCCACAACTCAGGTAGTCTTCTGCCTGAGTTTGCTGGCTAACATGACAGTCACCTCTGAAAATATAAAATGTTTAAACATGCAACTAATCCATTGTATTCTACTTTTATGCTATATTAATTTCTATTTTTAATTATTTCCCATATACCTCACTGTAAGGGAAAGCAGTGCCTTGATGCTCAATGTCTGAAGAGACACACTGCTGCTGAATGAAACTCGTATTTTACACCCCAATTTCCTTTAAATTTATTGTTGCTTTCTTAAAAAGACAAATAATATATATTCTTTAATACAAACATTTAAAAATTAGAAGGAAATGATCTATGTTATTATTTGTTTTCTTCATCATACGGTCACACATTTCTGTACAATGATTGGGACCTATGTTCATAGCTATGGTTCAAGAATAGATTAAAAAATACTAACCCATCACATAATGACTTTGGGGTCACTAGCTGGAGGTCAAGTCAGTGATGACCCTGACCTTATGTAGTCTACGCTCAGGCATCCACGTGTGGTTAATAGCAACAAAAAGATTATAAAGCAAAAAATATTTAATTAGGAGTAGAATGAAATATTGTCAAATGTGGACACAATGCAGTGTTTTGTACAATGACACAATGTTTATAATTTAAACTAAAAGTTATTATTACAAAACATAAACCAGGCTAAAACCTCAGTTAAAAAATTATTAAGTGTTACAGTAATCAATAAGTAACTAGTTACTGAAAAAAGACTAAATGTAAAGGAATTTAGCTTAGCCTGGTCTGTACGGTCTAGAAAATCTAAAGTAGTACACTGTGGTCCCCATGTCCTCACTCACTGACCAAAGGTTAACTCACCAGAGTAACTTGTAGCCTTGTAAGCACCATTCTTGGGAAGTATTCTGGGAGGTTATATCATTTCTTAAATCTTTTCTATGATATTTTCACTGAAGTCTTTCACTTTCTAGATAGATTTAATGCATATGTGTCTTTGTCATTGTCTTACAATTCCTTGTGGTATTCCAAATAGTAACACAGTATGCAGATTTATAGCTGCACCATAGGGTCCGGGGGTGGAGTAGGTTATACATGGTTGTTAATTATGATATGTTAAACTGACTGGATTACAAATCCTTAGCAGATTAATAAAACACAGCCCTGGGTTTGTCTGTGTGTTGTTTCCAGAATTGACTGCCAAGTTGGCCAGCAAATAGAGGGCAGAAGGGCACCTGGGTTGTGCCACTGATCGATATGTTTTAGCCTAGATGGGATGAAAGGGGAAAAAGGAGGAAGCTAGCCTATGATTGTTGAGAACTCCAGGCTGCTGGCGAGGTGTGTACCTTTTGCTGCCATGACTTTCATACATCAGCGTCTGGTGTCTTTGGCCTTCCAGAGGAGGATCACACGTTTGACTCTCCAGTGAGTTCCCAGGCCTTTGATCGTGCACCCAAGCTGTAACCATGATTTTTTTTTTTTTGTTCAGTGGTGCTACGCTTCTTGGGGTAAGCAGCTACTGGATTCCCTAGCCCTCCAGTGCACGGATGGCCACTGTGGTCTCTCCAACCTTTGGACATTTAACCCACCTGGCAAATATTCTTACATAATTTCACATATATTTCCTATCAATTCTGTTCCTCCAGAGAACCCTAAACCACACATATATGGCCTGGGTTATGGAAACACACCCTATGACATTTGCAAGGGAGCAAAACTTCCTGACAATATATTTTTTTCTGAATGTGCCTCTTTGTGAAATGACACACGACCATGGTAAGAAGCAAAACCTGAGGACAGCTTGAACACCGTGAACAAGACTGTTCCTAGGTAATTCAATAGAATCCTCCTTTTGAACAATCTGATCATGGACTACTTAGAAATCTAATAAAATGGTCACAATGAAAGCTGAGTAAGCAGAAGCCAGAAAATATAGCTATTTATGAACCCGGAGAGTGACAAAGCAGAAAGACCAGTTGACAGTAAGGAGAAAGGAAGAAAATGAAAAGAACAGAAGAAACAGGAAAGCCACTCTGGTCAAAAACTCAACTATTAGAATAACTTCAGAAACACTACCACTGCAAAATATTAAAGCTGTGTTACATCTTACTTTGATGATCCTTTTGTCATTTTCTCTTTCAGTGTTGGTTTAGAGGACTTTTATTATTTTATACATTTTATTAGTATAAGTGATAAAGTGAGTAAGTGAATAAACAATCATTCTTTCCTTTCCATTTCAGCCCTCTCTTCCTGTCGTGTATCTCACACTTGTACAATCTTAACTTTGTCTTTTGCCTTGACTGTCATTTTTTTCAAAAACTCCTGATCTGGAGTTTATCCTCATCAGATAAACTTGATATGGAATCTGACTATAGAATTTCAAAACAAATGACACTTAAACCAGATCTAG
>PVJX010023817.1:0-28748 GCA_004027295.1 Dolichotis patagonum | reverse complement strand
ATCTTGTGAAAAGATTGGCTATGGTATTTAGTATGAGCTCTCCATATGCAAAGATAAGGACAACCATTTGGAAGAAAACAAGAGACAATATGACAGATAGTGAAGATCTCTGGTTGTCTAGCTTTGAAATTTATGCTTTCTTATGTCCCATTCTGTTCTGTTTTGTTGTGTTTAATTTTACTCCCTTTTAAAATAAAATTTAAAAAAAAGAAATTAAAAAAAAAAGAAAATATAGAAAAGATGGGACTCCCACTCCTGCATGAGGCTAGCGGAGCTGGAGAGGCGACCAAGGCCGAACTGGAATTGACAAGATGGCCTGGCTGCCCCCAGCGTTATCAAGGAAACCTGACATTTGCTGGCAGAGTGGTGCCTGAGATTAAAGCGGGACCAGATGACAGCAACATCATTATTTTCACATGGTCGTTATTGGTCCCCAGGATTCCCCCTTTGAAGCGAGACTTTTAAACTTGAACTATTTCTGCCAGAAGAATATACAGTAGCAGCACCGGAAGTACATCTCATGACCAAAATATCATCCTAATGTAGACAAGTTGGGAAGAATATGTTTAGGTATTTTGAAAGATAAATGGTCGCTAGCACTGCAGATCTGCACAGTTCTGTACATATGCACAGTCTTGCTATTGATCCAGGCTTTGTTCAGTGCTCCTAATCCAGATGACCCTTAACAAATGATGTAGCAGAGCACGGAAGACCAATGAAGCCCAAGCCATAGAAATAACTAGAACATGGTCTTGGCTATCTGCCATGAATAATATTTAAGTCAATCTGATCATCAAGTTTGTGTCACTTCTCCTGTTCTGCCAAGACTTCTTCCTTTTTTGTTTACATTTAATGGGCACAGTCTTAGAAGCATTACAGAATAAAATCCCAGACATGTTCAGTCATTTGGTGATTAAAGACACGTTAGCAAATCTGTGTGTTGTCCTGATTCACTGTTGTAAAGCATGAGCAGAGGCTAGAAGTTTATCTGGATTGTTGTGAAACATTTAAAAGCAGTGGCCCTCTACATTTATTCATTTCCCCCATCATGGTTTAAGTATAAAGCACTGTGAATGAAGGTATTTGTCAGGGTTAACTGCAAGGGATGCCTTTTATTTTATTTTATTTTATTTTAGAAAGGTAGCTTAAGATTTTTATGGGCACCCCCTCATAACTTTTATGGTGATATAATTGCATTGGTTAAAAAGCAGTTAACCAGTTTTTTAAGATATGTTCTCCTGCCAAATCTAACTTTATTTAGATGTGATAGATGGGCAACCTGATTGTCTGAACCAAAATAATAGCTAATAACATTGTGATTTTGCAGTGAAGTGTAGATTCTCACCTTCAAAAAAAGTTCATAAGTATTTTCTATGGCTTGCCTGGAGACTTCTGTAAATCTTATGTTTTAGTAAAATATTTTTTGTTACTCAAAAGAAAAAAAAAGATGTAAGCTGAAAAAAAACAACAAAACGTAGAAAAAGTCCCAAAATTTCAACAAAACTTGCTCCACAAAATGTGAACAAATGTTTCTGCTATACATTGTAATCAACAAGGAATAAGTTATAAGTGAGTAAAATATAACTGATATGAGTGTGGTAGCACATGCCTGTAATCCTAGCACATGGGAGGCTAAGGCAGGAGGATTGTGAGTTCAAGGCCAGCCTGGACTACATTTTGATAGTGCTATCTAAAAACGAAACCAACAGACAACCCAGAAGTCAACTCTCTCTGATTTGAATACAAAATATATTTATGAATATAAGTTTTCTGCAGCTCATGGAGTCTCCAGAAAACCTGGAGACTTAGACTCAAAAACTGGGCAGGAAATGAAAACATATGTTTACACAGAAACGTGTAGATACATGTTCATAGTAGTATTATTCATAACAGGCAAAATGCAGAAATCCAAATGTCTGTCTACAGAAGAATGGATAAACAAAATGTGGTACACAATGAAGTGTTATAGAACTGTAAAAAGAATGAAGTACTGATATATGTTATATAGCACAGATAAACTTTGCAAACCTGCTGAATGAAATAAACCACTCCCAGTGACTACATTCCATATGATCCAATTCATATGAAAGACCAGAGGAAGGAAATGTACAGGCAGAAAGTATATTAGTAGTTTTTCAGGGCTGAAGAGGGATGGAAGGAGGTGTCAAGAATGCTAGCTGAAAGGGTATAGATGGGGCTTTTTTGAGGTCTAAAATTGACTGTGGGACAGTTTCTGCAAAAATCAAAGCCACTGAATTGTATATTTTAAAGAGGAAAATTATATGATATACGAATTATATTTTGTAAAAAAAATTTAAGTGGCAGAAACAAGAGGAATTAATACAGGTACAGTGTTAGCCCGAATGATACAGAACCAATTCAGTAAGGACACCAGGGCCAGTTCTAAGCTGCTGACACACTGTATTCAGAGGCTATTATTTGCTCTGCTGACATTGCGGTTCTCACTTGTAGATGTTACTGTCACTTCCCCCACCACTGCCAAAATGAACTCCACTCTTCTTACTTATTATTTTATTTTGTAGTGCCAAGAACTGAATCCACAGCCTCACACATACTAGACAAACACTCTACCACTAGGCCACCCCCTTAAACCTCTCTTCTTTTTTTGCTGTAAAATATTTCTTTTTTCTTCTTCTTCTTCTTCTTCTTCTTCTTCTTCTTCTTCTTCTTCTTCTTCTTCTTCTTCTTCTTCTTCTTTTTTGAGACAGTCTCACTAAGTTACACAGGTGAGACTCAAACTTGCATTCCTCTTGCCTCAGACTTCTTCAGTGCTGAAATTACAGGCATGCACTACTAGGCCTGGTTCAGCACATATTTCTTAAACTTCTGAATGAACTTGAGAATGTGCTTGACTGATTTAACCTAGATCATATGTACATGCTCTAGCTGTAATATACTGAGAAAGCAAACATCTGACCTTTTCTAATTCTATAATGGAAGACAAAATCTATCTCCTTCCAAGACTCATATGAAGGAAAATTCTCAAATATAAGAAAAGGTTTTGGGTTTTAGGCACCAACCAAAACAAGCAAACCAAGCACAACAACAAACAAAATATTAAAAATCAGATAGATAGATATTAAAATGTGAATTTTTCAGATTAACTTGTCTTTCAAAATATCTACAAGCTCTTGCAAGGCCCACTGAAAGACCCCATGGAACTAGAAAAAAATATAGACTGTCCTCAAGGAGTTCACAGTCGAGCATGGGAAGGGCGATCGAACGTTGTGGGTCCCTTGCTAAGAGTAAAAGGACACTGATCAATTCTTGTTGGAGGACAGGGTTAGAAATTCTTTACAGAGATTACTTTAAGAAGAGTCTTAAAAGGAGGGTTGATGCCTTGCTAAGCAAGAGGAAGGAAATAAGGGTGTGGACCAGCAAAGTGTTTTGGAAAAAACTGTGGAGAACATGTAAGTTTGGGGTATAACACAAACCACAGCAAGAGAAGGTCAGGAGAGGTCATTACAGGGGCTCAATCAAGAAGAGCTTGGAACTCAGACCAAATAGGACTTTCCTCTTCCTCTTTTTCTTTCCTTCCTTGCTTGTTTCTTTCCTTTCTTCTTCCTACCTTTTCTTCTCCCTTCTCCTTCTTCCTTCCTTTTTTCTTTTGTGTTTTTAATTAATTGTATCCTTTAAGTTTTTAAAGGTCTACTCAACCACTGAGAGTGATAGGGGATATTTTCCAATGGTTCTCATGTAGATTCAAATTTTGTGTTTTATAGACTACAACAAGCTTTTTCCTCTTTTTTTTTTTTTTTTTGAGATAGGGTTTTAGTATGTAGTTCATGTTCATTTTGAACTCATTATGCAGGTCAGGTTGACCTTGATCTTGCAGTGAACCTCCTGCCTCAGCCTCCCAAGTACTAAGTTTACAGGCATGTGCCACCACACCTGGCTCTCAAACTTTTCCCTTTTTGAAAGTTATCTCCAAGATGCAAAATTTCTCTCCATGTTTTCCTCCTATATTCCCATATTCAGTTTTGGCTGTCCCAGTAAGACAGAAAGCATGAGAAAACTTTTCACTCATTATCTGTAATGGCACCTTACCCTCTTTTCAATAGAACTATCAAATGTATCCTGTTTCCCAAACACAGTTTTGATGCCTCATAGAAGATGAACTGGAAGAGAGAGTGAGAAAATAGGTTGTTTAATGGGCTGTTGCCACAGTCCAGATGTTGGCAGTAGTGATGGAAAGGGGCAGAAATGAATATGACAGATAATGAGGCAGAGGAAGATTTTAGGGTACCTTCCCTAGTTATAATTGAGAGCAGGATAATATGGCATCAATCCATCTGTCTCATGGGCCCACTGACTTACCTATGTTCCCACTATTTACTGATACAGAAATAGTTCCCTCTTGGGAGGATTGTTACCTAGAGAAACAGGCAGGCATCTAAGCAGACAGTTATGCAGAATGCGATGGTTGTAAGAAATTGCTGGTGGGAGCATCATGATTCAGAATTCAAGAAATACTTCACAGTGATGAAATTTGAGACCTGAGATTCAGAGGAGTTGGTCAAAAGAGAGTACTGCGAAAAAGGGAATTGTAGACAGAGAGAAGAGCACATTGTGAGGACATCAGAACTTGCACTATAGATCTCCAACTAGTGGAGTATAGTCAACAGGCCCCAGATGCTGCCTGTTTTACCTCCCATGGTCTGCTCCCTGAAAAGCAAAGAATGCAGCAGAGTTATAACAGTAGGTACATACCTGAGTGTCTTAGTCACTTTCTCAATACTGAAACAATACTGCAGACAATACTTGAGACCTGCAACTTAAATAAGAAGTCTATTTTGGCTCATTTTTCGTCCATATTTGGCAGGCTTCAAGGCAGGACAGCCTGGTGGAGGGGTGTTCTGGACAGCAAGAAGAGAAAGCAAGGGAGGAGCCTGAGAGGGAGAAAAACTTCTCTAGGGCCTGCCCCCAGTGACACACCTCTTCTGATCAGACCTCACCTCCCAATAGCAAGTCAGCTGTAAAGCCCCATAGCCCAATTATCTTCCAAAAGTCCTGCTTATGCAGGTAAGACTCTTGGGGGACACCTAGATATACAGTAAACCATAATACTGAGAGAAACAGGACTCTTCCAACAGACAAGTTTGGCTTCACAATCATCCCACCTCTCTCATACTGCGTGGCAGTCCAAGGTACATCCACTAGGGCTAGGGATTTGGCTTAGTGGTATAAGAGCCTGCCTAGCAAGCATGAGGTCATGAGCTCAATCCCTGGTACCTCAAAAAAAAAAAAAAAAAAGATATTTCCACCTAACCTTTTATTCCTGTTTGCTTTTCATATAGTCAGGTTTATATAAATCACCAAGTTTCAACCAAATTATCCTGTTTTTACCCCCACATAATTCTACTAGAAAACTCCTTGCATGTGTAATCCCATTTTGGCTCTACTTCTTGGAAGACTTGGCCTAAAACACCCGTGTTAGTATAAACTCGAAAGATTTTTTACTTCATCCTGGACAAATTCACAATCCATGAATAGGTTTATGAAAGTATACAGACACAAAGTAAAAGTTTTGGAAGTAGATGGATGGCATAGAGAGGTGAAGAAAATGGAGAAGAGATAGGGTAGCAAATTACTGTAAATGTTTTGGGCTGATGAACTTTGGGATCTTTTTTTTTCCCCATGTTTGAAGTGTTTCTCATCGTATGAGACAGACAGAGGCAGCTTCCCTTTACAGGAAGGGAAAATGCCAGACTCATTTTTCCAGCATCCCCTACAACTGAAGCAAGCCATATGCCAAGCTACAGTGACCTAAACTCTGCAAGTCACAGAGCCTGCCTTCCATCGACTCAGAACTGAAGCTGTTGAGGCAAAGCAGCTGGACATATAGAGTCAGCATGAGCCTTGGTTGGCAGCAGAGACAGCAGTTGTAGTAGCAGAGTCCAGGGTCTGGCATTGTCTTCTTTCTATTTTTAAAAAATCTTTTTTCTTTGTTGTTATTGTTTTCTCTTTGGGCATTGTTTTCTCAATGGTGCATGTGGTGGCTGCCCTCCCTGGAGCAGTAACTGTCATATCTTCACTGGGCCAGTTCTACATGGTGAGTTTGGAGTTGATCCTGCATTGAAAGTTCCAAACCTCATTCTTTGGCCTTCCAGGAGATTCTCTGAGCTATCTAATATCCTTTCAACTGTCCATTTTCTGCTTAAATCAACAAGAATCTATTTCTATTCCTTGAAGTAAGAAAACCTGCCTGATAATGATGAGAAGGACCAACAGCTGAAGCAACCTATGTGGATGAGGATAGAAAGGTTAGTAAGACAGAGAATGTGATATGATGTGAAAGTTCATAAGCTCTGGAGCCAAGAGACTTATGCACATATCTTAGGCCCTGTTATAGTCATGGTTTACAAGAAAAAGGATTTATAGGACACATAATTTATCAGATTATTTTACAATATTCACCCAAAGAGTCAAATACAAAAGAGTGTAGGAGATTCATCCACACACTAGAGACCCAAAGAATCTAGCTGAGGGCCTGAATCCCGTGGCAATGGCCTGCACAAGTCCAGTTGAAGACCCAGAGCCTATGGCAATGTCCTTCACGAGTTCAGCTGGAGGCCTAGAGCACGCAACAATGTCTCATTCAAATCCATACCAAGGACCTGCACTGGGAAGGCTCAAAAAGTGGTGGAAGCTAGATATCTGTGCCAGCAGGATGCAGGATCTGTTTCAGCAGGCAAGGAATCTTCCCCGGAGCCAGGAATCAACACTGAAGTTAAGGACCAGAGCTCCTCAAAGAGAACCATAGCCATCTTCAGTGACAGTGAGGTCCCAAGCTCCTCCTATGATCAGAACAGCCAAGTTCATATCAGGAAAGCCAGCATGACAAGGTCTTACTAAATCACTAAGTTGTCTATAATGGGCTCACATCTGTGGACCTCTTGCCTCAGTCTTTCAGAGTGTGTGCCACCACACCTCGGTAACCGCAATTATTTTTAAAGCAATTACTATGTACCATGATAAATATTTTATCAGCATTATCCTCTTAATGGCCTCAGCTGAATGCTATCTATGGTTTGTTCCTTCCAAAACTCATGTGGAAATATGATTCTCAATGCAAATGTTGAGAGGTGGTGGGACCTTTCATAGAAGATTAGTTTATTAAGAAGAATTAATGTGACTATGTCTAGATTAGTTATAAAGAGAGCAGATTATTATATAAGCAAGTTTGTCTTCCACAGTTTCTTGCTTTCTCTTTTGCATGTACTAAATTTCCCTTCTTCTTTTCCACCATGGTATGATACAACCTGAAGCCCTTACCAGAGGCTAAGCAGATGCCAGTCAAATAAACTCCTTTCTTTATAAATTATCCAGTCACAGGGGCTGGGGATTTAGCTCAGTGGCTTAAGTGCCTGCCTGGCAAGTGCAAGGTTGTGAGTTCGATCCCTGGTACCAAAAATAAATAAATAAATAAATAAATAAATAAATAATCCAGTCACAGGTATTCTGTTATAACAATTAAAAGCAGACTAAGACTATGACCAGGATTCCTTGCTTGCCTGGCGCTCTCCTGGTTCTAGTTCTGGAAGTTTCACAGACTGGGAATCCCCTTAGATGTGAGCAGAGGTTTGAATGTCACTCTTATTTTACATATAAGAAAACCAAGACTTAGACAGATTATGCAACATACTCCAATTAACACTTAGAGTCAAAATTTGAACCCAGATTGTCAAGGAAAAAATATGGGAGGGTGGAGTTTTAGAATGAAGAATGAAGAGTATCAAATCCTTAAACTTTTGCCACATGACTCCATTTCAAACTCAGGTTGGATTTTGTAGCTCTGTTGGAAGATTTCCCAGAGGAAGCCAAAAGTTGAGCTCTACCCACTTCTCCAGGCCAATCCCCAGAAGATAACAGTGCTTTGTCCTGTTTTTGTTTTTTGTTTTTTTTTTTTTTACTTTTTTCTTCGTAGAAATTCTCTCATTTGTATGGGGGCAATTAATCCTCTCATATCTCATCCTGTTTATATTTTGGCTTTGTGTTTTGTTTTGCTTATGAATGAAAGAAAAATTTAGCTTTCCTAATCCAAACTGTTTGATCCCTTGAAGCAGGTGTTTTGGAGTCTTGAGCAATAGTATTACTGTAAATACTTAGATGGAGAATTCTGTGCCCAGCCAGCATCAAAAGCAAAGCATTTCCCATGTTAAAGGGCAAGTTTTGCTTCGAGTACAGAAGAAGTATAGTCAGGAGAGAAAGCAAGCTTGGTGGTCCTTTCTGCTCAGATATACCTTAATTTCCCCACCTAAACCTCTCAGTGTTTACCCTTATGCTGTGTTACTGAATCCAGCACCTGGAGGCTGGCCTATAGCCCCTAATTCTGCCCTTTAGAAATTGTGTGATCTACACAAGTCTCTTCCCTCTCTCAGTTTTCACTTTCCTTTTTTTTTTTTTTTTTTTTGTACTGGGGATCAAACTCAGGATCTCGAACTTGCCAGGCAGGCCCTTGTGCTGCTGAGCTATAGTCCCAGCCCATTTTCTCACCTATTAAATGAAGGAATGAGATTATGAGATTAGATTCCTTCCTGAAGGTCCTTGTGGGATTGACATTCTAGGGCATTATAAAAATACAATCAAACTGCTTCTGAAGGCAAATTCTGTGTTAGCTGATGTGTGTGAATGGACATGAATGTGTGTGCATGAGCATTTCAGTGTGTGACTGTGTGTGTGTTTGTGTGAATATATATAGTCCACAAAAAAGAGATCCCTAAGGTTCTCTCAGCTCTCGAGCCCTGTGGAATCCCCTTCAGTGCACTTTAACTAACTCCCTTGAAATACCTTTCCACATACTGCTCTCCTGGAAGGTAGATGTAAAGATATTTATCTTGGTGAGAAAGCAGAAGACAGGAGTGAGCCCTGATTCTGCAGTTAGAGTTGGCTTTGAATCCTTGCTGTGTCCCTTACTTTGAAAATGGCCATTAGCAAATTATTTACCTAAGCCCAAATTTCCCCATGGAGCTCATGGTTTCTAGCTCAGCTTAGTTGTAAAGTCAGAATGAGATGAGTATATAAACTACCTGGTATAGACCCTAACACAAGGGACACTGTCAGTCAGAACCAATGCAGTCAAGACCAGTAATTTTCAAGATCTAGTGCAAAATGAGAGTGTGGGGCCTCTTATTCAAGAAGGACCAAGCCTTTGGAGACAGCAATATCAGAACACTAGGCACAAAGCCCTTCTTAGATCACAGCCCTAGACTTCTGCTCAGGTCACTGTTCTTCACATTACTGTTCTTCCTTTGCAATGACTGATTTGTTAGTTTGATTTCAATTCAGCAAAGGATAAAGAACAGAGAATGTTCAAGATTCAAAGAGATGACTCCTCTGTGGTGAGAGCCTTGCTAGGCCAGGATGCAATAGGAAGGAACCTTTCAAGAGTGCCCTCAAATCAAATTCAAACCAAGTAGTATATGAATCACCTACATCCCCTTCCTAACCAAGAGGTGAGGCTACAAGTCCTTTCAGCCAAGAGAAGAGTGTATTACTGGCCTCCCTGTTTCAGAAGAACCATCTTTTGTCCCTGAAATAAAGCTGTCACCCATGGGGGATATCCTAAGGAAGGAGTAAATTCTCCACCCCTGGGACTCTAAAAGGAAGAGCCACCTGTTGTGGTTGATCTGTTGTGTCAATTCGAGAAGTTTAATTTTTTTTTTTTTTTTGGTACCGGAGATCAAACTCACGACCTTGCACTTGCCAGGTAGGCACTTAAGCCACTGCGCTAAATCCCCAGCCCAATTTGAGAAATTTAAAAGCTTAACTAAATTGGCTCAGCAATTTTACACCCTAGTGTGTAGAGTACCTGACTTAGGGGAGCTGTCTGCACCCTATAGTGTAGAGGACCCACCCTAGAGTGGTTTATACTGTTACCTGGACAGTATAAAAGGAAAATGAGGAAGGACTGACAGGGTTTTGTTCTTTGAAGGAGCTCCAGTCTTCCCCTTCAGCCTGGACATCATCTCTTGGCTTCTAGCAGACTCTTTGGTTTTTGCCTTGGATCCTTCAGCCTTCCAGTGTAGACTCTTCACCCTTCATTCACAGACCCTGATACAGGGTCTGTATCCTGATACAGACTTGCATGGAACACTCGGGTGAGCTCCAGACTTTAGACTGAATGCTTCAGCCTCTAGTGTGCAGACACACTCTGCACACTTCCTCATTGAACTCTGGCTGGCCATTGTAAGCCCATCTTGTAATTTCTTATACATTTGTATATTTTGTGTTTTATCTGTTTCTCTAGTAAAACTTTGGCTGATACATCATCTCTCATACAATTCTAGGTGGAAGCTTGCTTTCTAACACTTGCTCTAAGATAATAAAATTAAAGGTCAGAAGATTTTCAGGGAGGTAAAGACGAGGATTCAAGAAACCTTTTGCAGTATCTGTGTGCTCAGTAGTTTCTTCTTCTGGGCAGGATATTGGATACCCAGTTGATCAATCAACAAACACTGGTGTCAACTATGTGCAAGAACCTGCACTGGGTATAGGCCCCCAAAGATGAAGCAACACAATCTCTACCCTTAAGGGCTCACAAACTGGTTAGGAAGATAAACATGCAAATTCTCATGATATCTGCTGCTATAGTTTAGGTGTCCAATGTCTCCCAAAGGCCCACATGTTAAAAGCTTAGCCTCTAGGGTAGGACAATTGAGAGGCCCAGTGGGAGGTTCTGGGGTCACTGAAGCAATTCACCCGCCCTCTTGGTAAGTGTCTTCCTCTGGCGTGAGCCAGGAGGAGACCTAGTAGTGTCTCTTGCAACACAGCAAATATGGGTGGTCTCCTCTATCTTCTCTTTGAAAGCAAGTGTTGTTTTCAGTTTTGTTTTCATTATGATTAATTGCTTTACTCTATTCAATATTCTCTTTCAATTGATTTTATAATGTTCTGCCTTTGGTTTGATTTTGCTATACTTAATTGACTAGACAACTATTGTGAAGATAATGAGATATACTATGGTACCTATTACTGTTACCTTGGTAACCTGCTGTGAAGTTCTGTACCAAAGTCACTGCACTATCTCAATTGGCTTTGTTCTGTCTTGTTCTGTTGTATTTCTATTACCTTCAAAAAAAAAAAAAAAAAGAATATCCAAAAACAAAAATAGAGGCTTGGAATTATCAGTATCAACCTAGTGAAAATGACCCTCTTATCATTACAACATGATTTAGAAAAAAAAAGTAGACCAACAGCTGGTTACTGTCACAACACACTCTAATTGTGCTGACAAAATGATTATGAATGAGGCAAATGAGATGGAAAAGAGCTTTGATATAAGCATTGTGAAAGAGCCAGATCACCACAATAATGTAACTCCCAGTGGGGTGCTAGAGAAAAATGAAGTATGTTTTAAAAATAAGGATAACCAAATATATTCACTTTTACAAGATGTTTGTAATGAAATTCAAAACTTTTCCAATTTACTCACACATTAGCTTCATTCTCGACATACCCATTTGGAAAATAATGTTTCTGTTGCTATGCTTTCTACAGTTCCCCCTCCCCCATACTGAGGCAGAAACAATCCCCCTCTTTCCCCTTCCCAAGTAAGACTGAGACTATATTCACAGGCATTATGCTTTCCAGTCACTGAAGAGACAGATCTAGAACACTCAGATTGTAAATGCAATATCCACACATATTTTTACCTTTTACTCTCCAAAGAATTGAGGCAGAGTGTGCTAGACAATGGAGTCCAGGTCCATATACTCTTGGTTGTTTGGATTACATAATTCAAGATTTTCTTTTTTCTTTTTTTTTTTTTTTTTTATCGGTACCAGGGATCGAACTCACGACTGTCTGCTTGCAAGGCAGGCGCTTATGCCTCTGAGCTAAATCCCCAGCCCCAATTCAAGATTTTCAAATGGTGCTAGGTGATGTAACCCATCTCACCCACATATGCCTATCATCAGCACAATTCTCTCATTTTGAATCACATCTAAACAGATCAAGGTCAGAATAATCGAGACAGTGACATAGGGGAATGAAACTCCTGACCTGCTATGTCTGGTATGAGCTCGTGTTCTCTAAAATCAAAGAATGAATTTTAGGAACAATGGAGGTGAAGAGTAGAATATATTTATTGAGACAAAGAAAGCTTTTGTCTGAAGAGAGACAGAAGGGGTCCCAAGCGGGTTGCCCAGGACTCTGTTTTTTCCAGGGACTTTATAGAGTAAAACCATGGGTTCAAGGTGGGGGAAGAGTGGGACCTCACAAAGCAGATGGGCATAAGGTGGGACATAACTATAGTTAGCCAATAAGATCAATAGTTTAGGTAAATTTGATTACATTGAGGACAAATGGGGAAACAAGCCACGTAGAAAGCGGGCATTCTCAGAGATCAGTGACTCCTCCTATAGGGGACTCGGCTGGTGACTCTTGGCTTCTCAAGGTGATCCAGATTTAATCCCTAAGGATTATACTTAAGGGTGTGGTTGCCTTTGTTTTGCCTTCTGTTTTGAGATCTGGCCCACAGCAAGAGGTGTGTGTCCCCTCCAAGGTCATCAGATATCTGGTCCTCTGTGCCAGCTTCCTCCAGGGCCTAGTCCTGTCTGACTGCCTATAATATTTCTAACTGGCTCAGCTGCCTGTAACAATAGCAAGGATGAAAAATTACAAGCTATTACTCAGAAAATGTTATCTGGTATGGACAGATATGCTGATTTGAAAGTTCAAGCACATGCCCACCCCATCTTTTCACACAGTGCAAAGCACTACTATGTCGAGCATGGATTTCTGTCCCAGAGAATGGTACACTCAATAAGTCCTTCACACAGATACTCCAAGGTCCTACAGAAATTTACACCCAGTTTGTAGCTAGACTGCAAGAAACTGTAAATAGACAGATTTCTCATGACATGGCAGCTAAAATAGTCCTTCACTAATTAGTATATGATAACACCAGTGAGGAGTGTAAATGAGCCTTAGCCTTAGTACTTTATACTAAAGACTTATCCACTTATATACAAGCATGCCAACATATTGGGTCTACCACTCACACTTCTGCACTCATAGCACAGGCTATATCCCAGCATCTTGCCCCAAAGGCTGATATGATCAAATGTTTTAATCGTGGTAAGCATGGACACACTCGCTGGTGCTGCCCAGAGCCTATAAGGCATCACCTCCCTCAGCCATGAAGACTATTACTAGACCGGCTCGGATTTGCTGTGTAATCTGTACCCATGTTTCAGGAAAGATTTTCATTAGGCAAAAGACTGTAGGCCTAGATTTCATCAGGGTAGCATACCTCTATTTCAGGGAAACAGAAAACTGGGCCTTCTCTGGGGTCAGACATAAACACCAGGGGCAGTATCAACAGTGCCTTGATATCCCAGGCACAGCTGAACCAGTTATATCCAGTCCAAACCAGACAAACATCAATCAGTTCCTCTGCTGTGATGAGTACAAGGCGTGACACTAAGTTCCTCTTGCAAGGAACCACCCAGAGTGCAGGATCAGAGTTACCAGAAGCTTTCCACATTCATTTATTGGGCGGGGGCTAGTTTTAATCCCCACTGAAATCTATGGGCCACAACCAGAAGGGACCATGGGATTAATTATTGGAAAATCAAGTTTAATCTTTAAAGGACTTACTGTAATTCCTAATATAATAAAGAGTTACTTTCATCAAGAAATATCAGTTGCAATGTTTTCCACTGACATTTGGGAGATTGAACCTGGTGATCTAATTGCTCAGATTTTACTCTTTCCCACACATAATTTTTCTGGTCTATTACCTGCCTCTGTCTGTCCTCAGAGATGACAGATCTCTTTACAGGCTGGTACTTTAGAACTTTTGATTCAGAGTCATTTATGAGAAATTAAGCCCTAAAGGATAGAACTGGAACACTTTCATTTTCTCTCACTCTCTTTCAAAATGTTAAAAACAGTCACTACATATTAGGTGTATATAGCGATTGGCAGGGCTAGCAAAAGATTTCAATTCAGCAGAAGACTCAGACTGAAAATGGCATAGAAGATCACATGCTAAGAAGGATCTTGGCCTGGAGTATAAACCTGAGATAACTCAAGAAGTCATAGATGAATTTATGCTAAGAAGAATCTTGTCCTGGAATATAATCCTGGGAGGACTCAAGAGGCATAGATGATCTTATGCTAAGAGTCAATGGGAAATTTCAAATGGGTGATACTGATTATCCCAAACCTAAATTGTATCATCCCTTAGGGAAGTATGCAAAATTAGCCATTGTGAATTTGTGGTTCCCAACAAATATCACCAGAATAGTTAAATGAAAAGCACAAATAATATCAACTATTAAGGAAACAGAGCAATTGGAACTCCATACATTGCTGGTGGAAGTGTAAATGGACATAACCATTTTAGAAAACAGATTTGGAGTATTTGCTACAGTTGAACACACAAATCCAGTAACCAAACATCTGATAACTGATTTCTCTTATTTTCATCAAAAAACATGTACAAGAATGTCTGTAGCAGCACCATTTATAATAGGCAAAAAGTGTAAACAATCCAAATGTCCATTAACAGTTGACAGGATAAAGACATTGTGACACAGCAAATCACTGGAATATTATATAGCAATGAGCATGATACTTGCAACTTGGGTGAATTCCACAAGTCTAATATGACTGCAAGAAATCTGCAACAAAATAAAACAAACTGTGTGATTCCATTCATTAAAGTTCAAAATCGTATTTATGATATTAGATGTCAGGAGAGCAGTTACCTTTCCAGGGTGAAGTGGCTAGAAGGGACACATCAGAGCTTCTGAGGTACTAGTGATATTATATTTCTCCACATGGGTGTTGAGTACAAAATGTGTACCTTTTGAAAGTTTCATTGAACTGTACCCTTATGATTTATGTATTTTTCTATGAAGTTATGTTTCTATTTAAGGAGTTTGATTATGAGGACTGGGGATGTATCTTAGTAGTAAAACACTGGGCTGACATGTTTAAGGCCTTGAGTTTGATCTTTAACACAGAAAAAATAAGAAACTGACTTGTGAAAATGCATTCCAGCTACCATGTGGATTGGAAGGAGAAGTTCCTTAGACAGAGAGCCCAGTGGGGAGGCTGTGGGACTGGTTGAGCCACCTCCGGTTTTCTCATTTCCTACTCAGCATGTTGTACTCACTTTGATGACTGTTTCCTTCAGGCAGGTTTGCTAACCTATTGGGAGAAGAGTGCTGGATGGAAGTGGCTATAATAGGCAAGGATCCTCAAATAACTCAAGAAACAAAAAGCAAGGCTTAGAAATCTCTTCCATCCCCCTAGCTCCCCATTCTGAATCCACTGTGGCCATGGGAATGGACAGATGAAGGTCATAGCAAGTGAGTCACTTGCTTCCTTAACCCCTGAGAATATTGTTCTCACTCTCTTGACCCATCCTCCCAGACATGGAGGCTTAGTTTAGGATAAGAACATAATGCATCCTTTCCCAGAGACTCAATCTTCTTTTCTTTCACTTCTTTTACGTCATCTAGGTCCTTCTGGATTCTCAGGAAAGGAACTCAGAGCTTGGGGCCCAATGACAAGGAAGGAACTGCTGAGGGAGGTCACTGTCCATTAGGCCGAAGGGATCTTCCAGACTAGAGTATGGCTGCTCTCTTGGAAGCTGGGAAGTCAGCCAGTGTTTCATCTTTTGTTTTTTCCTCCTGGGGCTTCCTGTCCCAGATGTGGATGGAGAGGGGTCATGGGGACTTCCTGACCTCTACAAATAAACCTTTCCATTGTCATTCACCAGGCAATACTTCTAGGCTAGATAGGCCAGGTCTATGGGCAGTAACAGACAGCAATACTGCCTTCAGGAGAAACTCACCCCTGGTTCCATCAAAGGTCCACATAAGAGGAGGATATGAACTCCTGGGATAGTAAGGGTGTTACCCTATTGAGGGACAGGAGGGAACTCTATGGGAAGCATCAGAGAATGCTAGGGCACTCTCCAATGATTTGTTCTCCAATGATTCTCATTGCCTAGGACAGTTCCTGGCACATAAAAAGAGCCAGCAAATATTCACAAAATAAATGGGTGAATATGCTCCAGCATCTTCATTTAACTGAACCGTGGAAACCTAGTCCGAGAATGAACAAGAAAGTTTCTCAAGGAACAGTGAGTGTGCAACAGAGATACCAAGTTAGTATGAGAACCCAGACTAGGACTCAGGACTCCTAAATCTTATATCAATGGTCTTCCTAAGGGACAATTTGTGCATAGACGAGGGAGCTAATGTAAACAGAAAACTTTAAGAAACTTACGGAACTTGATTGCTGAACTGACCCTGAAATTTGGAGATTATAAGATAGGGATTTTGACCCATGCTTGAGGAATGTCAATATGAAGCCTGGATAGAATTTATAGGATGAGAGAAATGATTGTGCTAAGAACAAACTTTTCCTATTGGTCGCAGGGCAAAGATGGGTGTTTCCTAGGAGTGATGTGGACCTGGAAAAATGGAGCTGAGTTATTATCAAAAAAGTAAACCGCTCTTTTAAAAAAACTTATGGAGGACACTATGACTCTGACAAATAGCAGGGACTGCTGACATTTCAGGGGCTAAATGGGAGGACAGGCTTTGGTTTGTCAAGGAAAGAGCAGTTAGAAGCTTCAGGGAAGGAAGCACAGAAAACCTGCTAAAGTCTTCCGTTATGGTTTAGATCTAGACTGTTCTCCATAACTCTCATCAACTCAGAGGCAGGATTTTGGAAGGTGACTGGATTATGGGGTACCATATTCATCACTGACTTGATTCACCAGTGAATTCAGTGGCTGAGTGTACTGTTAGGAGATGGACTCTGGTTAGAGGTGGGTCACTGTAGAGCATCCTAGAAGGGTATATTTTCCCTCCCAAGCTCCAATTTTTCTCTGCTTTGTGGCTGCCATCACATAAGGCACTTTCCTGAACCAGGCCACTTCTTTCCTTAGAGCCAGCCAACCGTGGACTGGATCCAATAAAAACCAAGCCCAAAATAAACCTCTTCTCCTTTAATTTGAGCGTTGGGCATTTTGCCCAATGACTAAGACACCTTCCAAAGAGAAAGAATTTGTTTTGGACACCTGATCCACCCAAAACAGCAACAACATATTGCAATTGATTTCCTTGTCCTCTCACCTTCTGTCCTTCTTGGAGGTAGAAGTAGACTCACCTTGAAATTGCTGATGCTCAAGTTTCAGAGGCCCTCACTTGCATAGGTCCCGATAGGCCCCTACATTATTTTAGGTATAATTTTGTAATTTTTCTTAACAAGTGTATTAGTTTTCTATTGACACATAAACAATTACCTCAAACAATAATTTAATACAAATATATTATCTTCATTTCAGTATGGCAGAAGTCTGGGCAGGATATGATTCAATTCTCTGCTCTGGGACCAACTAGGCTGAATTCAAGATTCTGAATGTCTGGAGCTCAATGTCTTCTTTTAAGATCTCTGCTTACTGACAGAATTCCACTCCTCAGCCTGTACACTCGAGATGCATGTTTTCATGCTATCAGTTGGGGACCATGCTCAGCTCCCGTAGGCCACTCAGTAAATCTCTGCATGCCCATGTTATGGGTTGAATCCTATGTTCCTCCAAAACTCACATATCACAGCAATGGTATTTGGAGTTGGAGTTTTGAGGAGGTAGTTAAAGTTACATGAGGTTTGAAAGTGGGACCCTGATTCAATGAGAACCAAAGGTATGGCTCAGGTATGGCTCCTGCATCCAGGAAGAGAACCCCAAGCAGAACTGACCATGGCAGTACTCTGTTACTTTATCTACAGATCCATGAGAAAATGAATGGCTATTGTTTAAACCACTCATTCCACAGTATTGTGTTATAGCAGTTTGAGAAAACTATACCGCCTTTTGCAGTTTCTAACAGGGATGTCTGCTTCCTTCAGGTCAGCCAGAACACATCTCTCTGACTTCTTCTGCAATCACCTGGAGAAAGTTTCTGCTTTTAAAGGACTCACTGAATTGGGTCAGATTCACTGTGATAAATCCCTTTTTCCATTCAACAGAATCATCGGAGAGATGTTTCATCATATTCACAAGTTCCAACTCCAAGGGAAGACAGTACAGGAGCAAAGGTCACTGGGGTGTAATTTTGGAATTCTGCCTAATATAAAGGGGCCATCTAAACTGTATAAGCTTCAGCTTATATACAACCTGGAACCACCCTTGTATACAACCTGGATGGGGTATAAAACACCTATTATGGCGGTGGGGGGAAATGTTTTCTTGTCTGCAACAGGGTGAGTCCAGCTTGTTCAAGAAAATATATTTGCATTATAGCAGAGGAGACATAAATACAATAAAACAAATATACAATAAAATAGCAAGAGAAAATAATTCCTCAGGAGGTGTCTATAGAGCCCTTCTGGACCTCATTGCAGTCTGAGAAGTTTTTATTTGTAATCCCATGGAAAAGTTATTGGAATTTTAGCAAGTTAATTCTTACCTACCACTTTCAGTGCAACCCACAGTGAGAATAAAGGCACTAAGACATATTTACAGTTATGGTGAGCCAAGGGGTCCTAAGTCTGGCTAGGATAAAGGTTCATCAGAACAAAAGCCCCATCCAGGCCCCAATCCATATTTAATTAATTTGTGAAGAAAGGAGTGGTTTGAGGATGAATGACTATGAAGATGCTGAGAAATATGTGATTGCTGTGAGCTGGGCTGCTACAAGACCAAAAAGCACCTCTGCAATATGCAGAGAGAAGGATATGCAGAAAGACCAATCTGCATAACACAACTGAGGTAGCATTTAATGTTTTGGGGGCTGGCGCTTCAGCTCTGATGCGCAAACTTTTCTGCCCTGGGAAGTCACAACCTCTTATCTTGAGGTTTGATCCCATTTGACAGCCCTGGAGCCAAGGCTCTTCATCCTGCCCCAGCTCAACCATGTTTTGGGGAGTCATGGCACAGGGAAATAGTGCCTGTTACCTAGCTTCAAAGATTATGCATCAGCACCTCAGCTAGCCCTATTTACATTGCTTAGAACCAACTGGAGAGAAAAAGAAATAGCCTAGCCAGCTCTGTACATATTAGTACATGGGGACAGAGCCAGGTTTAGCCAAAGTGGAGATAATTGCTCTTTGTTCAAGGAGAGTCATCCAGTGTAGGAAAGTTCCTAGACTGGGAATTGGAAGGTTGGGCAGTAGTTTTAATTCTTTCATTGACTTTCATTGACTGCAACTTAAGTTGCAGTATGGCATGTATACAAGGCAAATAATCCAGAGAAAAAATGGACGAATGATAAAATACACAATTCATAGAAGAGGAAACACAAGTGGTCATCAGACACAAAAAGCTGCTTTAACCTACTAGTTGACAAAAAATTGAAAGATTAAGAGCATCTGATTCTTCTTACAATAGGGAAAGGTTTTTCCTTCCCCTATTAGCTTTGTGCTTAAGGCACTAAAACAAAAGACGGATGTGATAATTAACTGATTGTGTCAACATAAGTAATGCCCAACTAAACTGGCTCAGCATAGTATTCAGTGTGAAAGACCCACACTAGGAAGGATTGTTGCCAGAATGGTATAAAAGGGAAAGGAAGAAGGAAGGCTTGCCCCTGTTTCTTTGGAGGAGTGCCAGTCTTCACCTTCACCTTGAACATCATCTTTTGGCTTCTCTCACAGACCCTTTGTCTTCCTGATACGGGCTCACACAGTACTCCAGGCTTTCAGCTGGATCCTTTGGGGTCTCCAGTACACAGACAGACCTTCTGCATGCTTCCACACCTAACTCTGTGGGAAGCCATTGTAAACTAATCTTATAAATTCTTATATGGTTGTATATCTTACACTAAACCTGTTTCTCTAGTAAGCACTGACTGATATGATAAACAAACAAGAGAAAAGCATATACATTTATTTGATATGTTTTATGTGACACAATGACCTTCATAAAGAAATGAAGACCAAAGAAGAGAGTCAACTTTGTAATTTTATGCTAGGCTGGATGAAGGAGTGGATAGTTATGGAGAAGTATGAGTGGGTAAAATAGTATGATCTAATGGTAATAAACTGGAAGGAACATAGCAAGCTTGTTTGCTCAGATTTTTCTCTGGGACCACTTGTCTTCATCGTTAGGAATGTTCTTTTCCTCTGGTTATAAGGAAAGCAACTCTCAAATGACAGTCAAATGACCTGCTTCAGGAGAAGGTTACAAAATCTTTCCTAGGTTTTCTGTGAAAGAGAAGTTCCTGCTTTTGCTGTTTTTCACAAAATACCAAAGTGACACATTTTAGGGTGGCATGTCCTGAACTCTCGTTATACAATAAGGAAATGAGCATCGTTGTGCATAGTTGGTAGAGGTATATCATTATACCATAATATGCTTGGGAATTATGGGGGTTACGTTTTGTTCTATCAACTTGCAGTATGGCATCTATACTTGGGATCCACTTGGGACACACTTCTAAAAATATGTTTGTGTGGGTCATAGAGTTGTGCTTTAGGTTCTATATCTGGCCCCTAATGCTTTTCTCTCTCTGGCACTGTTCTCTGCTTTACTTTCTAGTCACATGAACTATGCCTCCTTGCTCCACTATGCCCATTGGCAGTGATATTTCTGCCTTGGAACCAGTTAACCGGAACTGAGTACCCCAAAACTGTGAACCAAATTAAACTTCTCTGTCTTTAAATTGTGGGTGTTGAGTATTATGATTTAGTAAAGAAAAAACTGACTAAGATAGGAAGTATTCTGGAAGAATCTATTAAAGTTTAAAATGTATATAATTTTGGTCCAGGCATCTTTCTTTTAAGTCTAAACTTTTGGAACAAGAGTATTAGTGCCTAAAGCTGTACTACAGGGATTCTTATGAAACCTTCCTTATAGTGGCAAAAAAAGTGGAAATAACCTGGACATCCGAAAGTACAGAAACAATTTAATATGTTTTTGTGCATTTGTATTACATTATGGAGTGTGACAAATAGTTTAAAAACAGGCTAAATATGCATAATCTAAATATGTACCATTATTCAATAGTCTAGGAATGACTATGAAAAAACAAGTTTTGCAATAATGTGTAACACCTGCCCTCATTTTTGTTTTAAAAAAAGGAAAAAATTGCATTTCTATGTATAATTTTTGTGTTATCAGTGCAGCAAGTCACATAATACAGTTTGAATATTAGCTAATTGGGGATGGAGTAGGGAATCATTACAATGGAGTGGTGAAAATATGAATATTAAAGGAATAAGGGGGAAATTATTAACATGTATGCCTATTTTTCTATATAAGAAATATATATTATTATTATTCTAATTAAAAATATAGAATAAATAATAAGGAAAGAGAAAATGCATAGGTCAGGCATTCAGCAAAACCTAAGTCTGAATCCCTGTTCTATCTTACTAGCTGGGAAACCATGAACTAATTATTTAACCTTCCATGAGCCTCAGTTTTCTCATATGTTAAAATGGGGGTAATACTTAGTTTCCAAAGTTGTGTTACATGAGATACTACACTAAATGATGAGCCCACAGTAGATATTCAAACATATAGTAGTTATTAGTTTCACTCAGGATTGGATTGACATGTGGAAATCTTGAACAGGTTAATGATTTGATTTTTCAGCAGCTAGGTCTCATCAGAAAAGCAGAATTCACACTAGTCACTCTAACAACTAGAATTTAAAACAGATATTTAGTTAAATAGGTAGTAAAGGGCTGAAAAAAGGCAAAAATGAGATAATAGAATAACTAAATTAAGCAGCTACCTCTCCCTGGGATGGAGCAATATACACTGTTGCTCATTATAACTGAACTCCCTGATTTCTCATCCACTCTACAATCTAGAGATTAAGTACTACCACATGCTTTCAATTATACCTTGGTTCATTTCATATTATCCCTCCTTGTGATTAGTGTAACTTCTGTAAATAAGTACATTGGTGTAAATTTCTCCTACTATTAACCCTGCTGTACAAAGAGAGTTACCACTGAATGTTTTAGCAACACTGGAGTCTTTCTCACAGCACACATCTTGACTTTAATAAGTTATATACGCTTCTTTGAAGTTTTCTGGTGAGTCTTTTGGTCTTGTATGGTATATTCATCCTGGCATGCCAGCTTTGATGAGTTTTTTAATCCTTTCTTCCACTATTTGATTGACATGTATGGATTTTTAAGACAGGGTTTTACTATGTAGTTCAGGCTGAACTTGAACTTGTTATGTATCACAGGCTGGTCTTGAACTCACAATTCTCCTGCCTCAGCCTCCCAAGTGCTGGGATTACAGGTATGCCACACCATGGCTGGCTGACATGTATGACATTTTAACTTCACTTATTTTGGGCCATCACTTTTTTTATGCTTTAGGGGCCACTCGAGCAGCAAATTTGCTTATTGGAAAAACCGATAATTTTTCCTATCTACTCTCATGGTCTGGTTCTAGTGATTAGAAGCTTCTCAGAATCCAGGCCTATGTGTACCATGACTCCTACTAATAAATGATGGCTGAGTTATGTGGGGGTTTTTGGTTTGTTTGTTTTGTTGAATAGTCCTTTCCTTCCTTTATTAGGGTCAGCACAGCCTCACCTGAGTTATGCTATGCCTTAACTCTAATTAGTAACCAGGAGTACATATGGGAACAGATCCTGAGGGAGGCATATTTTGTCTTGAGGGCCTGAGTTCTCTGTATTGCTTTCAGACAAGAGGGAGAAGGGGAGTTCTATTGCTTACAGGGAGATGAGAGCAACTTCAGTATATTCAGAGGCTTTGGAAGAGTGTGAGGGTTCAAAATACATCCACATGTTCTCATTCAAAGTGTCAGAGTCCTGTTAACATTTTAATATCTCTTACTTTTTCATATCTCATCAGAGAAGGCCATTTAATCTTCTCTGAAGCTTTGACTACTGTATTAATTCCCAGAGCAGGTCTTCAGCTTTTTGTGCCCTCCTACTATGAGAGATGAGAAGTTTTTGGTAAGTTCTTTTACTTGCTTTCATTACTTGTTAATTGCCTATGGATTTTTTAAAGTGTTTTGAGGCAGGGTCTCACTATATAGTTCTGGCTGACCTTGAACTCACTATGTAGCACAGGCTGGCCTCAAACTTGTAGTGATCCTCCCACCTCAGCCTCCTGAGTGTGTACCACCAAGCCTGACAATTGCCGGTAATTTTTCATCATCTTCTGAGGTATGCATGAGCCTATCAAAAGTCAGTTTCATTGTAATAACTCATTTCCATAATAGAAATAGTTTCTGTTTCCCCTATATCTCTGGTATAGTTTGAATGTAGTTTGAGTATTTCCCCAAGGGTTTGTGTTTTAGAACCCTAGTCCCCAATATGGCAATGTTGAGAGTTGACAAAACCTTTAAGAAGTACAACCTAGTACAAGGTAATTAGGTCACTGAAGGGGTTGACTGTAGAAGGGATTAACATAGTTCTTCATGGGACACCAGTTGGTTTCTAAGAGAAGAGTTGTTATAAAAGAGCAAGACTGGCTCATCCCTACTCTCCTTGGTGTCTGTCTTTCCATATGATCTCTCCCTCTCTCATGTTCTTCTGTCATAATATCATCTACTATGAGCTGACATAGCCAAGGGAGTCCCATAAGAGCTGAACAGATGTCAGCACCATGCTCTTACAACTCCAAAAGTATGAGCTAAATAAATTTATGTGTGTGTCTATGCACTGCTGAAGACTGAACCATTGAGATACATCACCAGCCCTTTCTATTTTTTATTTTGAGACAAAGTCTCTTAAGTTTCCCAGGCTGGCCTCAAACTTTAATCCTACTGCCTCAGTTTGCCTAGTAGCTTGGATTATAGGTATGTATGGCTGAACTTCTTCTCTTTATAAAATTCTCAGTCTCAGGCATTTTGTTATAGCAACAGAAATTGGAACTACTACCATTTTCCCAATACAAAATACATTGTATCAACTAGTGCAGCATGGCAAACCTATGGTACACACATCACAGTCAGCTGTTTGTTATTACTGAAAGCTCTATACCACCCCAGTTCATCACTGGTGAGAGGTTTTTTTGTTTTGGTTTTGGTTTTGGTACAGGAGATTGATCCCTGACCTCATACATTCTAGGTAAGTACACTACCACTGAGACACATCGCTTCTTATTTTTTACTTTGAAACAGAACCATGTTCAATTGACCAGGCTGACCTCTACCATGTGATCTTCCTACCTCAGCCTCCCAAGTAATTAGAACTATAGGTACATGCCACCACACCCAACTGAGAGTTTTCATGACTGGATCACTTTGAATGAGGTGTGGTCTCTGCTAATACCAGTGATGAAGTTATTACCAGTCAGGGGGTAAATTATCCAGCTTTAAACTCTCATTTTACAACCTGTTTTTTTTCCACTCCTAATACCAATTTCCACAAATTGGGTTTCTAGAACCAATTGGGTTCTCTAGAAATGCTGTTTGTTAAGTACAGCCTGAAAAATATTTATCTGGGACCCACATCTATGGAAAGGATAAAAAGGGAAAAAAATGAGCAAAGGGTATAGCCCAAGTGCCATGCAGATCAAATAAAGTTTCAGTTACCTTATGAGGACCCCGGGAATACTTATAGGATGTCTTGGTTACTTTTTTCTCTCATTGCTGGGACAAAATACCTGGCATCCAAAATTAAAGAAGGAAATGTTTATTTAGCTCACAGTTTGTAGAGGTTTCAGTTCATAATCAGTTGGCTCCAAGGCAGGGTGGCATGGTACAAGGGCAACTGTTCATGGTGGCATAAAACAGCAAAAGCAACAAGAGCTAAAGGAAAGGAGCACAAGAGAAGATTCTTTCTGACCCTTATGTTGTATGTAGGCTACCCACCCTAGGGTGAGTGTAGCACTCATACCCATAATTGCAACATTGGACCATGAATCAATCACAGACTCTAGAAACCTGCCCCCATGACTGTATGAGACTTTAGGGAGACATCCAGACACAAACCATAACATAGCCCACCAGAGTTGTTCCTTAGCAGGCCAAAATTGCTAAGCTTTAGCTGGATGTGATGGCACATGCCTGTAATCCCAGCACTCTGGGAGGCTGAGGCAGGAGTTTCACAAATTTGAGCCTACCCTGAGAAACTTTATGGCTTAGTAAGACCCTTTCAAAATAAAAGGGCTATGAATGTAGCTCAGTGTGAAGGCCCTAGATTCAATCCCTAATACGGGGGAAAAAAAAACTACCAAGGTTTTTTACCTCTGTCTTGCTCCGGCACCTCACATGGCTGCCCTACAAAGGGCAAGGACTTGGATGAGTCAGCTCTATGTATACCTATAGCAAATATGGAAGGAACTGCCAACTATCACTTTTCTGCTCTTAGCATTCTATATTGTGGCAACAAGTCCTCCTTGAGGGAGTACAAAGAGAAACATCCACATATGTCACAGATGGTGAATCATTTTAATACATCATCTCAGTCCTTACAATTATGACCATCAAAACCAAGAGTATAGATTTTAATACAAGAAAGCTCGAAAAGGTAAAAGAATTTGTCCAACTGGTATCTGAGCCTAAGTCTAGCTTATGTTATATAAAAATAGCAATTTCTGAAAAATTTTTAATAATGAAAATGCCTGGGAATGAGATGGGTATTATTTCAATCAGGATCCAAACAGGAAACTGCATAACCAAATTAAAGTAATTTAAAGTTTGTTTGTTTCATTTTCACAAAGGGATTGTTTTTTAGAAGTATAAACAATTTATAGAGGAATCACAAGGGATAGTGAAGTAATCATTTTAACCACAAGAGACAAGGGCAGAGAATATATATTAGTCAGTTTGTTATTAGTGTAACAAAATACTTCAAGCAGGCTACATTTCAAAGGAAAGAGGTTTATTCTTGTTCATGTTTCTGGAGGTGATGGATAAGGGCCTCATTTAGTGATAGCATTCTTGCTGGCAGCGTTCTAAGACAGTGCAGATCATCATGTGGCAAGAGACAGGGAACATGGAAGTCTACACCTATGTACTTTGTTTCTGTCTATCCTTTTTACAAAGCCACCAGGATTCATTCATGGGTGTTATGGTTTATATCTAGATGTCTCCCAAGGCCTTCATGTGATTATAGGTAGGGCTTTTGGAAGGTGATTGGATTATGGGGCTGACTTGCTGTTAGAAGGTGGGATCTGGTCAGAAGAGACAGGTCACTGGAGGCCTGACCTGGTAGGGGTTTTCTCTTTCCTCGGCTTCTCCCTTCTCTCTGTTTTTTGTCCTCTCTTCAACACTGCCCTTCTGCCACAAAATGCCACCTTGGAGCCAGCTGACTATGGATTGAAATGTGAGCTAAAATAAACTTCTCCTTCCTTAAATTGTGGGTATTGGGTATTTTGTCTCAACAATGAGAAAAGTGACTAAGACAATGGAGTTCTAGCCTTATCTACACCTGTTACCGGGAAGCCAGGTTCCTAACACAGTGAGGTTCTAACATTTCAAGGAGCTGGCAGCACACCTTGATTGTTTGTGAATTTGATGAAAGATTTCAGAAAAGACACATAGGCCATTGTATAGCATATGGGTAGAGTTTATTGTAAAATGATAGATTTTCAGGTGGGCAAACACCAAGATGGCAGATGCATTCAGTGAGATCACAGGTTATGTTTATGATTAACTGAATGGGTCTTTCAAAAAATTATCCTTTCCTTCCTCCAATGTCATTGTTATTGCACAAACAAAATGGGCTGGTTTATTTATTTATTTATTTATTTTTTGCTTACCTATTTCAGAGAAAAGTGGGTCCCTGTTTACTCCTTAGGTGGATGTCTCTGTTTAGTTTGTTTTGAGACTTAAGGTTTTTCTAACCCTTCACATGATCTGAACTTTTTATGTGGGTGCAGGACCTTTCTGCACACTTAGAAAGTGTTACTCCTCTTGAGCTAAAGTTTGAAATCACAAAGTTTTGTGAATTTTACCTATTGGTAATTATTAAGAAAGCAAAGAAAAAATTACACCTTCTTTGCTTTTCAATATACTCCTATTGCCTGTCTCCAACCTACTAATATTAACTTTCTGCCTAACATAATCATTTTCCAAAGGCCCCCACATCTACACATTATTATTTTTACACCCTTATAATTCCATTAACATATGACCTTGAGGATTGAACTCCTGCATGAGTTTGGGTAATAAACCATATTCAAACCATAGCAGAATGGTTTTTCAAAATGAGAAGCAGGGAGTCTTGCAAAGAAAGCTGTTGTCTTAGTTACTTTCTCACTGTGGAAACAAATACAAGTTAAAGGAGAAGTTTATTTTGGCTCAAAGTTTTTAGAGGTTTCAGTCCATAGCTGGTTCCAAGGCAGAGTGGCATGGCAGCAAATAAACAGTTTATAATATGCTGGTGAGAAACAGAGATGGATCAAGGAAGAAAGGGGAAATGTATACACCTTTCCAGGCCATGCCCATTGTGACCCCCTCTCCTGCCACCAGGTTTCTTCCATGAAACCCATCAGGAGACTAATCCAGTGATGAGTATCAAACATTCATGATCCAAACATCCAAAAGCCACATCTATGAATGCATGAGAATTTGGAAGGACATCTAGATATAATGCATAACAGCTGCAGAACTGGAGGGAGCTGTGAAATATATACTGACCTTATCTTCCTTCTTCCAGTTTCCTATTGGGGCATCTATTGGCAACTGGTAGCCAGAGGACATGGAACCTTATTGACAGCAAATGTGGGTCAGCCTCCAAGAGAAAAAAAACAGGATAGATAAGTATAGAAAGTGAGTTTTAAAAGTTAAATCAAAGAAGTTCCATTTCTAAAAGGTAGTGTAAGGAGTTCTTACAGACCCATTCTCCAGTGAAATGATGATATCTGGTAAAAATTATTAAATAACCAGTTAAAGTCTGTGAATTGTCCTAAGGCATACAACAAATGAAGAAATGCTTATTTGAGAAAGTCTCCCAAACCTTACTAAAAACAATGAGAGTCAAACTGTTTCTAACTAATTTAACCATTTTGCAGAACAACACCTAAGATTATTTATAAGAATATGAAAATATCTAAGATTTAAAAAGTAGAAATCACAATGTCTGACATCTAAGCAAAAATCAGCAGACAAGCAAAGAGGCAAGAAAACATGCTCATAATCAGGAGAATAATCCCTCAATTGAAACACATTCGAAACTGACATAGATATTAGAATTATGAAGGACATTGGCATAGTTATTACAAGTATATTCCATGTGTTCAAAAGTTAAATAGAAACATAGAAAACATAAAAGAGATTCAAATCAAACTTTTAGAAATGAAAATATCAATGAATATACTGAATGAGATTAATTATGGGTAAGACATACAGAACAAAAGATTAGTGAATCTGAAATCACAGAAATATAAACTATACCAAATGAAAAGCAGGACTAAAGTGAATTGAGAATATTATTAATGAATGGAGCTAACTAAAGAGTACCAATAAGCTACAGGACAACTTCAATCAGTTTAATATACAGTACATGTAATTACAGTTCCCAAAGAAAAGAAAGAGTTCAGAAAAAATCTGAAGAGGGCCAGGCATGGTGGTACAGGCATGTAATCCTAGCACTAAGGAAGATGAAGCAGGAATATCAACATGAGTTCAAAGTCAGTCTTGAACACATAGCTAGACCCTGCCTAAAAAAAAGAAAGAAATCTGAAGAAATAATGGTTCAAATTTTTAAAAATTTGATTACAACTGTGAATCCTTTGTTGAGAGGAGAAAGCTCAACAAATACAATACATAAGAAACATAAAGAAAAACTACATCAAGATATGGCATATGCTGGAGA